>VZTM01036478.1:2754-12852 GCA_013400555.1 Jacana jacana
ATTTAGTATCTGTCCCTTTCCACCTCAGTGACCAGTATCAACTCTGCTTCCCTTAATTTTATATCTCCTCTATATAAATTAATGTATTTTATTTTCTGGTCTGGCTCCATCATCACGATGATAAAGCTTGTTTAACATCCCTTTTTTAAAAGGGCACCAGATAGCCTCAAGCCTAGCCAAGGAACCTGTATGATGAGGGTCTGTGGGGAGAACCTGCTACCTTTTTTCCCTCATCAGCATAGCATGATCAATAGAGGTCACACCATATACTGATTGAATTTTAATGGTGTTAAAAAATTAAATATATTATCTTAGTATGTATCTGAGGACCCAGCTACCGAACAGTGATTGAAATAGGGGTTTTACGTGAAATTTGATTCTACTCCCAGGTCTTCAAGCTGAAGGCAGTTCAACCTCACAAAGGATCTGGAATCTAAAAAAACCCCTTCATTTCCAGGCAACAGAGAACAAGAGCTACGCTCTAGCTGACAGATTTTCCTTCTGCATCTATAGTTAGCTCCTGAAAGTAGCTGTCTCTGCAGAGTAGTTTTCTGCTGCATGTTATTTTCTAACTATGGTGTTTCTACACAACACTAAGTAAGGCTGTCAAATGAGGATTTTTTATATGGGGAAGTACATATGATAGCTGTTTACTTTTGTTTTAAATAATAGTACAGAACTGCCTCTACAATGCATGTACGTTTCCAAATACCAGTTTATAAATTGTGTGGAAGTGTCATCATCGTCACTCAATTATTCACTGCTCATTAAATCCAAAACATGCTAACACACACACGAGTGTTCTTCCAGTGCTTCCAAACAGATAGGGACTTATTTATGGATCAAGACTAAGACAGTATCATAAGCTGAAAATGCAGGTCCAGCAACCAGGAAAATGAGGTATAGCAGTTAATTCATGGTAATGTAGGTACTGAAAGCAATTCAAGTTTTACTCTTGCAACAAAAAGATCCTTTTGTGTTTAGATATTTTTGTTTCCTTGNCAAATATTGCTTTGGATTCTTTTTGAGGGTGTGTCTGCATCTTCATTGGTTCTTCAGAGTAGAAAGTGCCTCTTTAATTAAGGCTTGGTTCAGTCCCTGTTAAGTGACATTGAAAGACATCCATTTAGACTTCTTGTCCATTATGATGAAAAAGTGACTACAGGCATTAGCAAACAGTAGCAACTTTAAATCCTCCTATATTTAAGCTGCATCAATAGTTACACTTACTCCTAGTATTTTCAGTATCTTACAGGTAATACTGTGAATACTGTCAATTTCTTAACCAGTCAGGGCAAGTTAACAAGTATCTTGGAACACTAATGTCATTACTGGTGGTGCATTGATCACAATTTTAGTAAGAATGGAAGGATTGATGGAGAAAGGGTCAGGAAGTCACTCTTGGATTGTTGCAATTGTGATCTTAGTTGTGATCTTCCTCTTCTCAGCATTTTTGCTTAAGTTTAAGGAAAAGAAAAAAGATGACTGCTCTATAAAGACATTGGGAAGAGCTGAGAGTTTTGTGTGTGAAATAATTTTTTATTAATCTTGCCTTTTCAATTTAAGAAATGTCAGGTGTTTCATTAAGAGGCATTTTTAATAATGAAAAAGTGTCTCTACTGAGACTATTCTGATAGGATTTTCAAGGCAAAATATTGTAAAAAACTTTGCTTCTAACCACCAATGTCTTGTCCAGCCTTTTCCTTGGATCTCTGATTCACAAGCATGTGACCTTTTGTATCTGAACATGAATGTGCTGCTACAGTTTCTTTGAACAATTTATTTGACTTCAGGCTACAGTGCTCAAAAGCCAGAAGCAGCTGAGAAAGATTGTGACTAGAAGAGAAACACCCTGTCAGTCAAGTCTGTGTAGCTGGGAACACTGATTTCAAATTCAAAGGTCCTGTGTACACACAAACATTCCCCAGCTGAAGGAGTGGAAAACGCATGAACTGATATAGCAAACTTTGTGCAAGTTTGTTCAGTGTTCTTTTGCTGTGCTCAGCTGTGACTGAGTAGAGAGACCTTCGCCTTTTAGCTAGCATTGAATCGGCACCATAATAAGTTGTCTGAATATTCAATGGAAAAAATTCAGTGTAAAAAATGAGGGCTCACTTGCTGTATTACCAAGAAATCTGTATGTTCTTTTACATTGCAATAATTTGTCTGGAGTTAGATAGCAATATTGTTACTGAATTTCAAGAGAAATCATGTACTCTGTGATACAATGGAGTTACAATGGAGATCTGCCTTCTTTTCTCATACTGAGAGTTTTCATGTGACTTTGCTTATGTTTAGTGTTATGCCGTATGGACATAAACACAATGTTCCAATTTAATCTAAACAATCAGGGCCTTCATTTATGAAGAACTGTGAGAAAGTCTGACAGGAGAAGTTCAAGGGAAAGTGCATAAAACCAGCCCTGGAATCTCCTAGCATATCTAAACTTGTCAGTAATTAAATTCAGAAACTGTTGGAATCCTTTAGAAGTTGAGCACTTAGGGGAATATTTAATTTTTTCTCCCTTAGTGGATTGATTACTATAGTATGTCTGTTACATGTGAAGAAATCAGCCCCTATGTAAATTAGCCAAACTGCTCCAGGGCTTCTTTGGAAAGAAACCTTCTGTCTTGTTAATAAGTGGTTTAGCAGAGAGCCAGACTATTGGAGGGCATAACGTTTAGGTTTTGGCAGGGTAAATGGGAAGTCAGGTATCTGAATCTCTCCTTGCAGGTATAAGCTTAGTTGCTAAATATCTTTCACAGTTATGCATACAGGAGTTTGGGCCTATTTTCTCCTTTGAACTCAGGAGGCAGGATGAAGGAAGGAGCTGAAATATCACCTAGTAACATAAAACTGAAGGCCCACCTTCCCCCAGAATTTGCTGATGCAGGTTACCTCACATCTCAATGATGCTGGAAAGCAAGCTGTGTTCCTCATCTGGGTTTTCAGCAGCAGCTTTTCCTGAGCCCAGACATGTCTCAGTTCTGATCTGCAGTAATGCCTGAAGGAGAGCAAGTCTACTGATACAAAGCTTAGTTTTTCTTATTGTGGAGTCTATCATAATTACACACGAATGTTCATTTCAGAAAGATTTACCTGAAGTCTAATTCTGATTTTGATAGAATTCAAGTGAAATTTATTGTAATGTAAACTACCAAATATTAAAATTAAGCCTATCTTGAACTTTGTCTCTTTCTCCAATTCTCTTCCAAATAGTCACTCCTTTTTTTTCTTCAATACAAAAGTGAAGTGGAAACTGTTCATCCCTTGCTTTTAATTTTAACTTTTAATTTTTATAATATATGTGGACCTGACTTCACAGAATTAATATTTTTAAATTGGCTGTGAAGGAAGAATCTGTTTGAGGTCTAGACTCATTGACTCAATGCTAAGAACCTATTTTACCAAGGCAGGAAAGGAGCCTAACTTTTTCAGATGCTGAAACCAATGGGTCATCATCAAAACTTACATTAACTTCAGCAGAACAGTAGTGATCCTCTTACTCTTTAATGTTAGAAATATCATTATATTCTGGACAAAGCAATATTCATTACACAAAGTAACAGACCCTAGCTGGGGTATGTGGTGTAGGGAAAGTAAGAAAGGTAAAGTGTCTGCTCAGCAGTGAAGTACGTGTGCATGTAATTGGTATGCTGCATAAAGGATGTTGCTCTTTTTGCTCTTTTTACTTACTTTATGGGAATTCTAGTTTTAAGAGTAGGGGTTTTGAGAGGCAGTAACCCAGGTCTTCTGCTGTTTCCATTGCTTAAGAACTGCAAAACTTTAAGAGCTAAAAAGAAAAGCCCTTCCACTGATAACTGTTGCCAACTCTCAGAGCTTTATTGTTAATTTTTCAGTGTTTAATGTTCTACTTTTAAAGCCTCAGTTCCTGGAATCAGCTGACTAAATGAGTTAAGATTCCCACGTTAAAACTAAAATGGAAAATTCTAATCTTTATGACTATGGAAAACCTCAAATACATGAACTCCACAGGTATACAAACCAGAATGAAGGATCAAACATTTTGAAACCTGTAGTACTTTAAAATTTAATGCAATGTATTATTTAGGGGAAAATCTACTGCAATGAACCAAACAGTAAAGAGAATGTAGATTGAGGCGGTTTATGTTTTTTATCCTTTCCCTCTTTTTCTCAGCTTTCAAGGTACTTTTACACGGGTGTTCAGAGCCAGATCTTTGAAATTTTGCTATCCTACTATAGCAGTTTGAGTTATTTTTCACAGTGCTTCTTAGAGAGACAGGAATAGGGAACATTGTTCTAAAAGTACAGTGAAGAAGAGAACAGCCCAAATTTAGCCTTCTTTTCCACTTTTCCTGTACACTAACTTTGACTCCTGTGCTAGAGAGCTTTATGTATTTTAGCTGCCAATTCCAAAAGGAAATGTTATATTATGCAATCAATAGAATTTCACAGTAGAAATCTCTATATAAATGAAACCCTTCTGAATTATGATGGCGTGCAAGGGGATAATTTTTCTTTTAAAAACAAAAGATGCTGTTGCTGGCCTTCTGGCTGTTCAGATTCCTCATGTTTTATTGATGTGTTCTTCCAATACAGGGTAGACATTAGCAGAAGATACTGATCAAACTTCTGCACTGCTATTCTGTGTCAGGGTACAGTATGGGCCATGGGGTGTGGGCAGGGCATGGTACCTAGCTGGGGTATGTGCCCACAGGCTGGCAGGGCTGTGCCATTCCTGGCTGGGAGTAATCCCACCATACCCCAACAAGGGAAGCGGAGTGGGGCTGGGGCCAAGGACAAGGGACAGGTGGGGGCCAGGGATCACCAGGTGAAGTCACAGTGACTGGACAAGTCCTCTTGTCTGACCCATAGAGTGTACCCATAGGATACACTCTATGGGTCAGGAGTACTGAGATGGGGTAGGTGTTGCCAGGTGCAGGCATAGCTATAACACAGCTACAACAAAGCTCAGACAGAAGCCAAGCAAGCCACTCACAGCTAAAAGTAGCTCCCAGGAGAAGGAGGGGCAGGGTCTGCTGAGGCTTCTTCTAGAAGAATCACAGCAGATTTCAAAGTCAGCAGCTGTGCTCCCTCTAAGCTGGCCCTTAGCCCAGGCAACCAAATTCCCAGGAGCAAGGGGATGTGCTTTAAGCTCTGACACTGCCTGTTTGCATGATGGCATAAAAGCAGAGACAAGATCAAACAAAGTACTGGTAGCGTGTCAGACCAAAGTTGCCTCTAGCTCAGATTGCTATAGCTAGTAATAGATGTCTACTGCAAAGAATATAAGGACAGGACAAACATAGAGTGATACTTGTCTGATCTCCCCCATGATCTCATACAAAATTTTAGTATCCCCAGAGTTAATTCATTTTTTAAATTTCTATTATCATAATTCCTGATTTCTAATTACCTTACCTCTGTCCTAGAGCATTATATATAAGTATTTCTCTACTCTTCTGCTGCTCACCAAAGAAATTTTTTGACTGGTGCTGGTCCCTGGAAAGACCTCTCAGACAAATGTGTATATTAACAATTTCCATGTTGGCTGAGAGGTGGGGAAAGGAGATTCTTGCTCCTGAGCATGCTAGAAAAGACACGAGCTAGGTGCAGTTTCTGGACAGAAGGTAGTTCTTGATAGATTTCTCTTGCGTGAACTTGACTAATATTCTCTTCAAATCAGGTAAACTCTGGGTCCGCAAATTTATCTGTCAAGGAGTTCCACTAGATAACAACACCTAAGTTCACCTCCCTTTAGAAGTCTGTTCCTTCAAAGCATTTCATTGACATATAGTTCTTAAATTGAAACAGAAGATGAATGATTGGTCTCTATGTGGCTTGTCTCTGCTGCCTTTGGTTTTAGAGACCCGTGTCTTAATTCTCTGGATTTCCCGTAAGCCAGAGAGTCTTGGTCCACTTGGTCATCAGCTCTGTTGAAGCTATTTCACACTTTTAATTGTCCTTTTCGTGCCTTTATTCCAGCTCTGCTGCATCTTTTTTAAAATTGGGAGACAGGACTATGTAGCTTAATATGTAGGGAAGCCTGATTTCTTTTAGTAATGTGAGTATATTTTCTCTTTTGTTCTCAGTTTCATTCCTAATAATCATCAACACTACATCTTTTGCAGCTGCATAGTCTTTCTCTCGAGTCCTAGTGGTCAGTTCAGTACCCAGGATTTTGTTTGTGAAACTAGGATTGTTTTTCCCCTTGTGTATTTCTTTACATTAATGCCTTCTGAACTTCATTTTCCTTTTCATAGTATGGTGCACAAACCACCTCCACCATTTTTCACCACCATTCTCCTGTGCTCCTACTCAGTATCAGTTTGTATCATTGGCAGACATTCTCAATTCACTGCTCACGTTCAAGTTAATCATTATTGTATTGAGCAGAACGTGGTCCCAAATCAGGTTTTCCTTGATCTTGTTCTGTTCTATTTTCACCCTGCATTCAGTTTTCTAACTTTTAACCAAGTATTCACTATGCAATGCCATGAATAATTAGTTTCCTGAAAAGGTACTAGGGAGTATTTTTTGAAAAAACAAGCAAACAAGCAAACAAAAACAACCTTAGGAAAGCCAGGGAATTTATATCAGCTGAATATACGTGTTGATCCTGTGAAGAACTCCCATAAGTTACCAGGCAGGAACATGTAAAAACTCCTGGTATTTTTTTTTCCCAAATGTATAATCTTTATCCACATGTACCCTAATTCAGTTTTTATTATAGTTTTTATTAATTTCCCCAGCACAGATATGGAGAGAGCTAGAAGCTGGTAGTTGCCTTGTGAAATGTCTAAAAATCTGGCATCCTTTTTGCCACCTCTCAGGCCTCAAATGCAAAGGCTAATAAAAGAGAGATTACAAACTACTTTTTTTTTTTTTATTTGTTTGAGTTAATTTATCCCTTTGGAACAAATATCAGCTTAATCCTAGTCATTTCTTACTGGTTATTTTGTTGGTTTGTTCCCTTGTTCTTCTGCTGTCCCTTACATAAGATACATCCTCAGAGGAGCTTACAAAAAGGGTTGGTTTCTCCATTTGTTTCCACAATCAACCATTCTTTTGTTTCTGTTTGAGATTCATTTGGCTACAAATCTTGTCAACTGGTGTAAACTGTCTGCTTTCTAATTAGGTCAAGGAAAAAGTCTTTGAAATTTCTCAGCCAAATTATGGCCTGACACTAAATCACACATTGACTAATGTTGAGATAGGAATTTCTGCTCATTAGTCTAAATTTTGTATTTAACCTTTTATGTATTCTATACAAAACATAAGCTTGTTGTTGGATTTTATACAGTCAGATAAAATGAGAGCTGAATGATTTTACTTGCAGCAGTCATGCTGGAAGGCAATAAATTTAGTTTAATAATAAGCTTAACATGCCTGATGCCGAATTACATCATAAGAAAAGACAGTGATATTTTGCAGCTATATCAGTAACAGTTATTCCCACAAATGTACGGATTAGAATGTTGTATAGTTGTTCAGAAAAGCAACATTCTGCCTCTAAAATGCACTGGGTAAACCATGAGTGGCTGATGGGGAAAAAAAGGATAAGAAAAATACCGTCTTTTGCACTAAATTAGTGAGTGGCACTTAATATGGAACTTCAAAGAAATTATTATTTCTCCCCCTGGCTACCTCAGATCCTCCAGTGGTTACAAAAAAAATCTTTTTAACGCTATCCATGTCAGAATGGTAGTGAAACTAGCTTGTGCCTGAGTGCTGCTGAATCATCAAAATATGCTGCCTGTGCTCTGTAGTCCAGGCCTGCCAAAGATACCCAGCTTGTGAAGCATCACATAGATACTGATGTCTGTACGAGCAGCAGCGACAGTCGTTTCTGGCTTCATCTGTGCACAGCAGGAGGAATTTTCTGTTTGCTGATTTCTTTGTTATAGCATAACATGCTACTAGTGACAGGCGTACTGAGCTGGGGAGTCCCAATTGCAGGCATTAATTTCCCGCTTTTTCTCTTCATTTTTATGGTTTGATATAATTTATAATGGCTAAAGGTATTTAATCTTTTTGATATATTTGGAATATAATGAGTCTGTGCTCAAAGTTGTTTTCTACCTTTTCTTAATGGCCTGGACTTAACTTACAAAAAATCAAACTCTACTGACAAGGACGAACAACAAAAGCTTACGGGATAAAAATAAGAGCAATCACACTGTTAGACCAGATGGATTTTGGTGTGATTCTTCCTCACGCCTTGAGTTCATTAGTATCATGTGTGTCCTGTTAACTGTTTCAAAATTTACCTAGCTAGTTAGTTCTGAAGGGAGGCTGATGTCACTTTATAAAACAGACGTAAGAGCAGCAGCAGTTGTGCTTAGTTCCTCACATTCTTTGTCATCATACCCACCTTCAAGCTGGAGGGCTGGCAGGGCTACTTACCCCTGTTCTCATTAGGGCTAGCACACAACCAGCCAAGAGGAATGGAAAATAATTTGCTTTCTGGTTTGCTTGCTTGCTTGCTTTTTATTCCCTCCACACAGCATTCTCCCCTACTTTCCCCTCAGACAGTAATATTTTCTTGCTGTTTCTAATCTTCATTGAAGTCTTATATCATTCTTGAGATTATCAGGTGGTTGGTTGCATTCAATCTTAATTGTGCAAATACAGAGTTGCTTGAAAATAGTACTTGTAGGACTTCCCTGCAAAAGGGTGTCTGTGAGTTTTATACTACCAGCTGACAACTTGGCTTGTGAAATACATCGTATCCCACTAGTAATTCATTGAATTTCACAGAATCATGGAGTGTTTTGGGTTAGAAGGGACCTGGAGGATCACTGAGTTCCAACCCCACTTCCCACTAGACCAGACTATATTTGCAATTGTATTATCTTGTAATTTGCAAAGTAATATCTTGTACTTATCTTGTAAGTATTATTTGTAGTGCATATAAAGCCATATTTGCAAAATACGACTAACCTGGAAGTAACAAAATTGAAGAATTTTCAATCCAGACTTCATCCCTACACATATACAATATACTTTACATTTGAACTAATAATCACTTAGTATTCCCCCCTCTGATTTCTGCCTCAGTGTTCTAGATGGTGAGGAAATGACTGCTTTTTTTTTTTTTTTTTTCCTTTATCACTAGCCTTCAGTGTTTTTTGTCCTTTGTTTGCTGTACAATCAGAGTCAAGTCTTTTTTGAGTAAACAATTATTAATTTCTGCGTGAAGGCTGCTGCTGATAATAACATTTCTGGATACTTCACAAATTTTATTTGAGTTACTGTCTCACGACCTTTGGGAGGTTGAGGTATATGACTGCATTTTACAGGTACACTATTAACTCACAGAAAGCTTAAGGTTATATGTGTGTGTCTATGTGCGTACATATATATCCAGAAAATCTGAGTGACTACTTTAAATGCTGTTAAAGTTCATTGGCAAACTCCATGTTGGTTGCAGAAGCAGTTCACTGGGGGTTTGAGGGACTGTGATGATTTCTTAGTACCCTGCAGAATGGGCTTTACAGACCATGACATGGCAAAGGGCTGTGCAAATGCTTGCTAAATGCCCTCTGCATCCTCAGCCCTACCGGCATCAACATCAAAGCCTGGGTGCACAGAAGTTCCCCCACTGCAAAAAACTTAAATTGCTTTATGGCATGGCTCTGGTCTCCATACTAAAAATGTGCCCAAGGCCTTTCAGGACTTTGTACAGTGTGAGCTAATGTGCAGGGCTATTTGAATTACGGAATATGGAGTCAGAGAAAGCAATCAACAACAACAAAAAGCAAGGGGAAATGAAAAAAAAGAAAAAAAGCAGACACGGAGGTGGCCAGGCATATCAGTCCCCTGAGAGAGGNTTTTATTTTATTTTATTTTATTTTATTTTATTTTATTCCAATATTCATTCTTAGGCAATCATCCTTAGCTGGCAATGCTGGATCCTCTAGAGACAGCACAGATCTTTTCCCATACATGATAACAGAAACAGACTGTTTCCTATTGGTTTGTACAGTCACTAGAGATGGGAGAGCTACATTATTTGCAGTTACTGAGTTGCAGCTCTAGTCACTAAGACCTCAGCAGAAGACTTTGCTCTGGTGGTGCCCAGCTCTGCCTCATTTCTCCCAGCTTCCTCATTTG
>VZTM01036479.1:1326-93031 GCA_013400555.1 Jacana jacana
CTCAGCAAGCCACTTTTGATTCTCTTGGTACTTGCCAAAAATTTTTATTCATCCTAGAGGGATTCACACTGACAGGAAAAACATTATCTGGACTACTCACCATCTCTGCCATTCAAAAAGGAAAAAGCAGCCATTGTCTCTGTTTCAGGCTTTGGACTTGAATAATTTGAGGAATCAAGACATGACAAAAATCCAGGAGGTGAATGTAGGACTTACCTCGTCACCTCTTACATGGTAAATTAAGATTGTAGAGCTGACCATGCCTTGTTTGGTTATGATTCATTCCAAAATATTCTGCAGCTATGCCCCAGCTTCACACTGTAAGGAAGAACAGCTTCCTGTCCTCCTCCCTACCTGGTTTCCCTTGCAGTCTGTCTTTCCTAGGCCAGATCTGGGCTGGCAGATGACTGTGGGAATCTGTTACACAGGCACAGATTCATACACATGTGTGGACAAAGCAATGGAAGTGAGATATTCCGACACTGGTCACCAAAGCCAACCTGCAACAAGTCCTTAGGAAATTTCCCTTAAGAACGTCAGGGACTTAACAACGCTTTGTCGGGTCTATCGTCTTCTGGGACTCCCCGAGAAAGAGCAGCTTTTTGGAACTGGGAGTAGTTCAGACACACGTAATTGAACTAAAAGGAAAAATACATGGATTAAATACTGCGGCTTTTGTTACACAGGATATTGGACAAAATTAGACATGGTGCATTGAATGCTTCTACAAGTATTGTTATAACAAAATAACAGCAAATTCTAGTGGTGTG
The DNA here is from genome assembly GCA_013400555.1 of Jacana jacana. Lineage (NCBI taxonomy): Eukaryota > Metazoa > Chordata > Aves > Charadriiformes > Jacanidae > Jacana > Jacana jacana. The sequence continues at coordinate 2,097 of VZTM01036479.1, forward strand.
GAAAATTTTCCCTGTCCACGTTACCAAATCTGTTGGGAAACTTCTGAAACAGGTAACAGATTTTACATTTTAAGTTCAGCAGTTGCTTAATATTAACAGTAATTAAAAAAAAAAAAATAAAAAATTCTGTGCATACACTGAAAGTTTAATCAGTATTCTAACGAGTTTCCAGGTTGCTGATTCCTCTGTAACAGAATAACTTGCACTGGAGAACTTAAAAGGCATCTCTAATTTCTGTTACTGTCAAAGACTGGATAGGTCCAACATTTTACTTTGAAATTATGTTCTTCTTATGAAGTGCTTATTAGGCAATTATATGTGCTGTTTAAACTAGAACTAGCTAGAAATTGAAATAAAATTATTTTTAAAAGACTCAGTGGTAGTTCTTGTTGAAAGGCAGTTATGACTGTGCGGCTGTCAGATAGGGTTTAGAATAATGAGACACACAGGTAATCAGCATGAACTGGCAGGAACATTTTTTCCATGATTTCATTCCAAGGGGACCTGATTAGAAAAAATATTGCGCTTTTTACTTTTGAATGAGCGTTTTAAGTAATCTTGGTTAGAAAGAGAATTACCTATGGCATTACTATTTCAGATATCTATAAACTGTAAAATATAAGTAAAAAGAGGAAAATTAGCATTTCAAGGATTATAATTTTAGAAGGCCACCTAGACAAATGTTCTTATTACTTACAACTTAGATGTGCTGTCACAAAATGTGTAAAACAGTCTAGCTGGGATGGGCTTCAATATTTGTTAAACAAGAATCATACACATTAATAGCGGGACTAGTTATTAAGGTGGTGATTTCCATCTTGCCCGTCCAAGCTGGTGCTTTTGGGTGTATTCTGAAATGTTCAGCTTGATTTTTTGGTTATCATTTCCCATTTACAAGGTTCCCTTCATTTAAGTGGACCTCAAGACGCTCCCCAACCCACTTTGCATAACAAATTCTACCTCTCTGATATATTAGTTCTTGTTGATTTTGAGCACGCATGAAACTGCTTAACATAAAATAGAATTAAATAACAACAACAAAGACATCTGAGTTTGTAATATTGTGAACAGCCTATTTTAGAGCAGAGTAAGGCAGATGGAGTGATATTTCTCTGCAACCTCTCATTCCTCTTACTGCTTGTATTGCATTAGAGCTCAGAAGACCCAAAAGAAAACTGCAATATAAACAAAGGCTGACAGAGGAATTAGCACAAAATACACAATTATTTCAACAAGGAGAGACAGAAGGTCGGAACTGGAGGAATAGCTGGATCTCTTAATTCAGCATCCTTTGCCTCGAGCAGTTGGTCACGGATGTTATGATCCAGAAGTGATTCAACTTGTGCTGCTGCAGGAATGCAGAACTGTTGCTCTTTTGATACTGAATGTTTTAGGAACAGCTTTCACGGGTTTTTATATGTGAAAACGAAGAGAAAATGTAAAGGAAATTTAAACATTGTGGCTAACCCTTAAGCCAATGATGAAGATTGTCTTAGAAGATGAAATTTTTTCATCCATAAAATCGGCTTTAGGCTATGTCACCCATTTTGCATTACCGAAACCTGATGAAGTACCAGACACTGCTTTATCACCGCAGTAGATCCAGTCTTTAGACAAATGTAATTCACACTGATGTAAGTAAAAATAAAGTCTGATCATTCTCTTTTGACTTTTCAAAGCAAAAAAAAAACAAAAACAAAACCACGAGGTAAGGCATCACCAGAGCTCCCACAGATTCTCTTGAAGGAGGAAAGAAGGCGATGACACATTTGGGAACATGAAGCGGAGCTACAAAGACCTATCCTTTCTTAAATCTCTGGATGTAACTCAACAATGCTTTTAAAACTGAAATTGTAATTATCAACTGAAAAAACATCTCACAGAGGAAAAAATGGGATTTCAACACTGATAGCTACCTGGAGCTATGAAAAGAAGCGCCATCATTCATTCCAAAACATAATGAGATGCTGAAGTTGAAGGCATAATGAGATGCCAAAACGAAAGAATATTTATTTGGTAGTCATCTCCTATATGCTTTCCTATTAGTTTAAGCTGAATAAACTCAACAGACCAGCATTAGTAACAAGCCAACAGAGCGCCAGTTGCCTGGAGCATCATATGGGTAATGGATTATAAAACCAATCTCAATAGGTAAATCTGCTGCCATTCCATATTTTATCTGAATAATTTAGTGATGCTGTTGGTAAGCCAAAGCTGCCATTAGTATATATTTTTATATATATATATGTAAAAAGCAGCATTTAAAAATTCTGGAGCAGAGCACTGGGGAAGGAAGGATGGTAGGAAGGCATAGGTGGCCTCCCCTCAGTGTAGGTGACATGCTTTACCCAGTGGACCATAGGAAAGGGCGTTTTCAGACCCCAGTATCCCGACACACCAAGGGAAGAACTTGCACTCTGCTTGTGCAAATGAGCAAGACTGCAGTCAAACATGAGAGGAAAACACCTTGGAGCAGCCAGATGAAGGCAGGAATGTGCAGAGACAAAATCCCCAATCAAACAGTAGCTTTGCCCCTGCCAGGGACAGCCTGGTTAGCTTAAGACCAGTGCTGAGTTCTTGAGTGGGGAGCACACTTTGGAGAGCAAGGAGGACTGCTGACATCTAGTGTTTTCTACTTAAACAAATTGCCTGCTTGTACTCAAGGAGCAGAAGTGTCTGTATTTGGTTACAGCCCCTGGGTTGATCAGAGAGAACAGGGTGTGAGGCTCCATAACGTGAATTTAGTGAGGGGGTTGCAGAGAATACAGGCTTGATGTTCCCTTTCTCTGGTGCTTGTCCATTGTAGTTATCTTTCTAATATATCTGTCCGTTTGCACACCCAGGCAAAAAGGACTGCAGAGGGAGCTGCATTTGAACATTTACTTTATTTCCTCCCCTGCTAGTCTTATTTTCTTGAACCAAGAAACAATTTCTAATATCAAGATCATCAATCAATGTAAGTAAAAGTCAGGAAAAGACACCAGAAAAAGTTTTGCCTTTCTGCCTCCCTTCCTAAAACCAACAACAATCAAGTGTTACCGTATTTGCTTTCCCTTCAAAACAAACAAACAAACAAACAAAGCAGCTGAAGAAAAACACTTTCGCAGGTATGGTAGGTGCAGTAAGAGCACATAAATATTGTATGTCCTCACTGTGATTGTCACTATGCTTCCTTTTAACCAAACATAATTCCTCTATAATAGTTTCATTGGAGAATATGTTTTGCCTCCCTACGCAAGTTCATTCTCTTTACTCTGTCTATTTACAGTTTGTGCACGCTGTCTGATTATGTTAGGACTGTCATTCTGTGCTGTCATTATTATCTGGATTGTTTTGTTAGCTCTGTTGCTGTTAGACTCATTATTTTCAGCCTGCTAAATGTCCTGACCTAGATTTGATTGCCTACCAGGTGACTCATTATTTAAATTAACTGGAAGATCTACATCAGACATTACAATCTAATTCCTTGAATTAGATTGCCTGCTGATTCTTCCTCTCCAGATGATTGATAGTTGGAATGATTGTCATTTATGAAAAAAACAAACCAAGCTTTTATATATGAATCAGTATTTAACTACTCCTGTTCTTTTATGGCTTCAACCTCAGATTTGTTCTTGAGGCCTCAAATAGATGTAGGGACGTGGAACTGTAATGCTTTTACAGTAGACAGTATTGAGAATTTATATTTTGCCTGTAATAACCTTTACTTAAATATTCTCAAAAAGATATTGCTTAGCTACAGCTGAGGCTGTCTTTACCTATACTGCAGATACTTTGACACACCAGCTGCAGGGAGACCTTTGTGCTAAATGCAAGGAGGAGATAGTAACTTCCCTGAACATCTCATGCAATCTAAAGGTTACATTGAGAATGTCTTTTCTGCAGTGATGGATGACTGCCTGCATGAGCTGTATCATTATTTCGTACGGGACAACTAGTGCGAGTACTACCCATCAGTGAGAATAACTGGTTCACAATCTGTCTCTCAAAGATAAGACACGAAAAGGACATAGACCTCAGAAAAGACTCCCAATCTGTTACCTTAAGCACAAGACCATTCTGATGAGGGCATCAGCTTTTCTTAATGTGTCTGTCTAAAAGAAGACACTTTGCATAAAGAAATCAACTATTTATAAAACTTCATAATGATTACCCTCTATAAAATTATTTTTAAATGCATCTTTCTTGTACCGCTATAATTAATATTGTTTCCAGCTGACAGTCGTTTCTGACTCCACAAGGTCAACTGTTAAATTGCTGCAGTCACACTAAGCTCTAAGCCTGTTAGTGTTTCACAGGGCAGGAGTTTCTTCCCTGAAGTTTCTCCTTTTGCAGCGGAAATGGTGAGATCTCCTTGTTGCTCTGCTAAAGGTTGCTCTACCTCTCCTTTTTTTCTTAGAGCATTTATTCTCTCGGTTTTAGTTTGACAGTTTTGAGCGAGGTTAGAGGAGTTCATCTTGCTTACAGTTTCTCTGGATAAAAGTTATGAACGTGGATATTAATGTCCTGAAAATGTAAAAGGTTTGTGTTCTGTGGCCAGTTTGCTAATTCTCTCACTGAGAAAGCTTTGTCTCCCAACGTGGTCACAGGGCACTGGGAGAAGGGGTAACGGTATATATATATATTTTTTTTTTTTTGTAGTAGAATGTGTAAAAAGAACAGGATCTATCACTATCACAAGGCTGATAGAAACCCCTCAGCACTGCAGATGTAGCAGCTTCTGTTCGTCGGAACGAGGGTAGGTGGGGAGTAGGCAGGCAGTCAGGCTCTTTGCCGAATAGTCTCAGCTCACTGAACATGCAATCACAGCCCTAATTGTAATCAAATAAGTAATCTAGGCCCCAATCCATAAAACACACGAGTGTATAATTAACATTAAACAAGTGCCTAGTCCTATTAGGTTTAATAGAAGATAAGCACAGACTAATGTTAAGCATATACTTCGTTGAATCAGGACCTATCCAATCTCCATATACTTCAGAGCAGCAGTCTTGAAACTCTTTAGATTAAAAGGGGGTTTGCTGTTGTGTGGACTCTAGTAGGCAGCAAAACCTGGGGTGTGTAAGAAATGCTTGTGTATAACGTATACATGTAGAAAAAGGTTATGAAAAATGGAGACAAACGGTGCATTTAAGCTAAGTTAAACTCCCCTGGGGAGCACAGAGCAGTGCATGGGGCACCCCATATTTTATTTTGTCCAGCATGAAGTCTGAGAGAGGGCTAAGATACTGTTTCTGCTTGTTAAAACAAGAATAATACTTGTGTGAAGGTCTGCTCTGCGGGAAAGGAGCTACTTGTAACTCTTAACACTAAGAACTGATGTGTCTAAAGCCCTTGGTGGCAAAAGGGTGACCCCCAGAGGTAAATGAGCAGACCATGTCCACAAGTGCTTGGACAATCTGGTTTAAAAACCTCTCGAACTCCAGCATCCAAAGAGGGGCCAGCAAGCCCATGTACTTCAGCATTTCCATTGCTGGCTCTCAAAATTTTTTATTATTGAAAAATTATACATGTATTAAACTTGTTATAAATTACAGGGGGGGACAAAACTGGGAAAACAGAGTGGGAGAGAATGGCAACTTACTATCAGTACAGTTGAGAACGCAGGAGTATGTGTTAGCTACTGATTGCAAAAGCACATAAACTATCAAACTGTTCTGCACAGCCAGGGTAAAGACTGCAGAATTAAACATTAATGCTAAGCTGCTTAAGATGAACACCGTGACTCCAGACTGTGTACATTAGAAAGGTTGACAGAAGACTAATTTCTAAAGGAGAAAATGTTTTAAAAATTAAGCACAGCCATCAATAAATCAGCCAAGCTTAAAATAAAAATAGGGGCTTGGATATATTCTGTCATTTGAATATAATGTAGCTATAAGAATAAAGGTTTTACAGAACTGTGTTCGAAAGTAGTCAACTATTTCCTACACTTAATATCTTTATGCTGGAAATTGTGTTTAAAGAATTGCAACCAATGGTATAGTTCATGGATTTGAATCAAACTTCATATGGTACTAACACTACAAGAATGATTTCTCTTAGAATATATACACCAGTGCAGATCTTCAGAGTGCTTTACCAGCATTATTTAATGACATGTACAATAGCCCTTTGAGGTAAGTATTGTAGGGATGGAAAAGCTGAGACACGGCAAGATATTTCTTAAAGCTATTTTGTGAATAAGCAGAAGGGTAAGAATTAGAATTTAAGAGGACTTAGTTCCTTGAAATGACTAGGGATCGTCCCTGTACAATGGTTTTCAAATGTGATTAAATTATGAAAATGCTTTCATTCAAAATGCAAATAACACATGGGGGCTCAAGCCCACTCCGGTATCTTCGGCCTAAACTACTTTTCACTGTGGAGGGCTAGATCCTCAAAGAGGCTTTGTAATCTGTCCCCTTTTAGTGAAGTGCTTACATCAATAAGACTACACACGTACAAAGTTTAAGCACATGCATTAGCGCCTCCGTGGATTAGAGCCATATGGTTCAGCACCTTAAAAGATTGAGCTTTAAATTTACATTTTAATATCATATACTGCTTAAGGCAATTAATTTTTAATATTGAAGGCATTGTTTTTGACACATTTCCTCCAGCATAAAAATGAAGATCTTGCTGGTCCAATCCTTTTGCTTATGGCCTCATCCAGTACTCAAGCCTGCTCTGTGCCAGGCTGCCACCTTGGTTGTGCACAGGTACTGTGGGTCACCATGCAAGCAAATGCAACCTTGTGAACCTTCTCCTGCTGTGTTGAACTCTGTCCCTGAGGGCTGAGGAATGTCCTGCAGGATCCAGTTATTGGGGAGTTTATAGACTCACAGAATGATTTAGGTTACCCCGAAGTTGATGCATTTATTCTCTCAAAGCTTCAAGGTCACGGTTGGGGCTCTTTTTACAGAGAACAACAAAAGAAGAAGGGTGGGGTGATCAGTTTTCAGATACCACACGATTTTTCTTCTCTCTCATTTATGGGTGTTGACCCCAGATCACATTTCATTGCAATAATGAAAACTATATATATATACATTCATATTATTATATATATATTCAACCAAGCAAAGTGCAGGGTCCTGCATCTGGGACATGGCAATCCCAAGCACAAATGCGGGTTGGGCGGAGAATAGCTGAAGACCAGCCCTGAGGAGGACTTGGGAGTGATGGTGGTTGAGAGGCTCAACAAGAGCTGGCAGTGTCCACTGGCAGCCCAGAAAGCCATTAGCATCCTGGGCCTCATCGAAAGAAGCATAACCAGCAGGTCATGGGAGGTGATTCTACCCTGCTCTCGTGAGACCCCAATTGGAGTACTGTGTCAGGCTCTGAAGTCATNGTCTCACGTCCCACAAGTACTGTGTCAGGCTCTGAAGTCATCAACATAGAAAGGTTATGGAACTGTTGGAAGGGGTCCGGTGGAGGGACACGAAGATGATCAGAGGGATGGAGCACCTCTCCTATGAAGACAGGCTGAGAGATTTGGGGTTATTCAGCCTGGAGGAGAGAAGGCTCCAGGGAGACCATATAGCAGCTTTCCAATATGTGAAGGGAGCCTAGGGGAGAGTAGTGAGGAGAGCCTGTCAGGGAGTGTAGTGATAGGACAAGGGGTAATGGTTTTAAACTTAAAGCAGATTTAGATGAGATACGAGAAAGAAATTCCTTCCTGTGAGGGTGGTGAGGCACTGGAACAGGTTGCCCAGAGAAGTTGTGGAAGCCCAATCCCTGAGAATGTTCAAAGCCAGGCTGGATGGGGCTTTAAGCAACCTGCTCTAGTGGGAGTTGTCCCTGCCCATGGCAGGGGGGTTGGAACTCCATGTTCTTTAAGGTCCTTTCCAACTCTAAACATTCTATGATTCTATGCTTCTATTCTATGATCTATTCCTGCATTTACCTGTTTTAATAAGTAAAACACTTTCATTGCAATTTTTCAGTTATCCCACCAAAATTTCAGCTGTACATGTCAATCAGCATTTCTTAAGCAGTTATCCACATGGTATCTAAGCAAGCATATGGATTCTAGCAGACAATAAGAACTATCTGGAAGGCAGTCAGTTCTGTGTCTTAAATTTTAATTGCAGCGAGCAGAGTTGTTTTACGATGTTTTGGTTTAATTGTGTTTTTAATCATGGACTGTTGCATTGATCACATGTTTTGTTTTTCTTTTCTCTGGAAAAGAAACGACAAAGAACTGTGTCCTTCCATCTGACTTGGAACTTGGGAATGATTTTTCTTTTTTCTTCTTTTGGTAAGAATTTTTCAGAGCTTGTAGCTGGCTTTTGAAATGACTGTACTTAAAAATTGCAATGCTTATTTGCTCCCAATACAAGATGTCCCAAGTGCGACAAACCTGGCATACAGGATGACAGTAGCTGTCTTTAGCTCTCCATGGAGATAAAACTAAGATAACATGAAGTCATTCTGCTTTTCAATCAGAGATGAAAAATGTGATTCAACAGTACATGAATCTGAACACTTCAGGGATGATTTTATTCACTGGCTCATCTGGAGGATGATCGGCTGTGTTGGAATGTACAAGGTTCTTGTTTTAATATTCAGCAATCTTAACGTTCAGTGAACTCTAGTCTAATTTATAGTTATTAGCATAGCTGCTTTCATGAGTAGATCCTGAGTTCAATGGGCTCCTCGAGCACTCATGTAGATGGTGTTTACAGTGATTCTTACAGTAATCACTAATATTTGACTTTGAAAAACAATGAAGTTTCTCTTTTGATCAGGGAATCGTGCCGTTCTAAGGAGCTGTGTTTCCATGTTAAATGCAAAGTGTTTGCTTTTGACTGATGAGCAACCTTTTTTTTTTTTTGTTGTTCTGTTTTGTAAATTCTTTGTACTTGAAATAAGTTCCAAATCAAAGTGAAAAAACAAAATGCAAAAGTTGAAGTAAAACAAAACAAGATTATTCAATCGGAGACCGTCAAACATTATTATTGCTGTATTTCAAAATGCATTGGTAATAATATTCCAATGTATTCTGGTTTTATTCAGATTTCAATATGGTACGAAATTTGTGATGTGCAGAATATGTTAGTTCTTTTATAGACCTCTCTATGAGCCTGATGTGGTCCTGTGCCTTTTGCCTGTCGCAATCTGGAGGAGAGTGATTAGCAGTAATATTCTGAAGGTAGAAAGTCCTCTCCTGGGACCTCCACCTGGCACATCAGACCTGCCATATGGTCATGTGTCCATATGATCACTGTGCTGTTCTTCACCACAGTCAGGATTTCAGGTTATCAGCCTCCCAGTACAAAGAGCTCTCCTGGGTCTTTTCCAGTACAGGAATGTAAAACGACAAAGAGACTGGCAGCTCTTACAGCACTCCCACTTTTCCTGTCCATTACACATATTTAGAGTAAGCTCCCATGGAGGTTTCCCATGAAGGAAAACCTGCACACGCAGTTTGGAAGGGAGTAAAAAGGTGTCCTGCTCTGTAGTTTAAATGACGAGGAAACCCAGATCCCCCAGTATGCCAAGGCACAGTGGCTCTATCAGCTTGTTAGTGACCTTTTGTTACTTCTGGGTTCCCACAAGGCAATCCTAAATCTTACTGTGCTCTATAAGGCAAGCAGTATGGTGGGCTACGAGCTAACTTGGATCCAAAATAGGGGCTGATGCTACACTGGCATGCTAATGATAGAACAAAACCTGAAGGTTGGTCCTTGTCTTCTTGGCTGTATCTGGCCAGTTTCTGGTATTTTAATGTCCCCAGCTACAGCTGAATCCAGTAAATGAGATGCCATCCCAGTATGCGATATTCTCTACAAAAGTCTCTGCCCTCACAAAGCTGCAGCAGTTTTTACAACATATGCAGAATACAGAAGGATTGAGGAAGAAGACTGGTGTGGGTATTTCAGAGAATTTTTCAACATTTTCTTATGTATTTCTTCTCAGGTCTAAATCTTTCTGCATGTTCTGTACCTGGCAGTGTAATTAGTCAAAGTCTGCAGCAGTAGCCACGTAAGCTCCCAGATTTCGGAAGGACTGAATATTTCTCAGCCTCCTCAATCCATTTTTGCAAATGTGCAAAAATGGGATTACCGTGAGGTTTTGTATGGGTTGCTTTAGCTGTAATTCCCAAAGAGTTTTTAGAGCTGCTAATCTAAGAGCTCGTCTCTGGGTGTTCATGACTCTTAAATCTATCTTACAGATTTCGATACCTCACCCTTAATATCCAGGGTTGGGGTTAGCAATGCCACTTACCCTTTCCATCCCTTCTCTGCTCTCTGAGAAGGATGATAAAATCACCAGGAGAGACAGATAAAGATGAGCAGAAGGGTGAGGAAGAAGGAGAGAGGCATTTTTCCTTGCTCAGCCCAGCTTGCACTCTAACAGGTATTTACAGTCTCTGGCTCGTGGTGCTTGTACTCAACTGTGTCAATCTGCTTCTATCCACAGGCTGACTGTAGCCAGGAGCAAGATAATTTATCTTTCTTGCTCTTACCCTTGTCTGTGTCCCCATACATTAAGGATGTTTCTCAGGCAGCACAAATATGTGTGAAATCTCTTGATTGCCTTTGCCCCTCGTGAAAAGGCATTGTATGCTCTGCCCTTGACCAGCTATTGTTATGCCTTTATAGCTGGCTGATGAATTCTCCAAGCACAAGCACAAATTCTGATGGACTGGAAAAATAAAAAAAATATATATAATATATATATGCTCTATGCTGGAAGGGCATAGCTCTTGGTGACATTGCCTGCCAGAGAGCTGCCAGGCGTTCTCTGTGCTGGATTTTCATATTCATGGGCTACCTTCTTAGCAGCCAGTCCCAGGTGTTTATGGACTCTGCACATCCCTCCTTCGTCTTTGCAGCTTAGTGTTTTTGGGTGGGGAATGAAAGTGCTTTTTGCTGCTGCTCTTCGTAAAGGGCACTGCTCCCAGAAGGATCAGCAGCAGCACTGGCACCATTACCCTTCCACAAGGTATTCCCAACTCTCCAAACCCTAATGGCTCACAGTAATTTCTTACTTGTCAGCTGCAAGGATAAAAATCTGTGATTTTTATATTTTTTTTCTAATTGTGCAGAATTTCTGCAAGCATTTTTCACAACAGCTAAGTAATTTTTAGGAAAAGACTAAGTGAAAGCTGGGGTGTGGGGGGAGACACAATTTGTTTTCAAGTGGTCATGTTTGTCGTTGTCTATTTAATGCCCGATACAAATGGAGCCTTCCAGAAGTATTTATCAGGCTGAAGAGAGTTGCTGGTACTGGCAGGCTGCTCACAACACAGAACCATGCAGGTTGCAATTTTACATTCAACATCTCTCAAGTGATAAAATATAACCTCATCCGTTTTAGGGAGCAATACCAGTAATAAAACAATATCTAAATATTACAGGGGAATAATCTGTAAACGAAAATATGATCATTTGGCATTGCCTCAAAATATTTAGTTGTAAGGTTACTGGAATAATTTGTACAATGGAGACTCCTCTTCTTGTAGCCCATATGAATGACCAGTGGAATTGGAAAAAGATGTTGGGTTTCTGATCCATCTACAAAATGTATTGAAAATCCATTTCAATCTATGGTTATTTTAGCTCTTGAAAGTAGTTATTTAAAACAGAATGGTTCAAACAGCACCAAAGATAAGAGCTAGAAAGCCCTTTATTTTTTTCTGCATCAATGTCAGTGGAACAATGTCATTTCATATCAGGGGAACATCTGCCTGTGTGTGATTACACATTCAAAATTTAAGGTTTGACTAAATTAATCATTTTTTTATTTTGGGAAAAATGTCTGTGAAGCATCACATAGCAAAGACATCAGTATTCATGATGTCTCTGAAATCCTCACTTCTGTCTTTTTCAGATGTATCGGGAAGAACATTATAGATTTAGTCCTAACACTGTCTTCAGGAGAATTGTGAGCCCATTTGTATTTTACAGCTATAATCAACAGAGTCCTATAAAGATATGGAGAAATACTGGAGAAATATTGGGAAGTAGCAAAGAAAAACCTTTGCAGCTTGACAAAATTTACAGGAAAATGATATTCTGAGGCTGCATAAATTGACTTCATATTTGAAATGCTTAATGCAAATAATAAATAAAGTATTAATTAGGGGAAAGTCTTGAGTTCTGTGCAGCTCTTTTGAACCTTGCTTTTTTTTTATTATTTATTTTTTATTTTCATTTTTTCCTGGCATAGGAGCCTCTTCAGTAGGCATATTTTGAGAACAGTAGCTGGCAATAAATGCTGCATGCATTCCCAGCAAAGCATTTTTGCAAATGTACAGCCATCGTCCAAATTAAAGATGAAAACAGGGCATAATTGATTCCAAAGAGAAAGCTGGGGCAACAGGAATATTTGGTGAGCTGTTTGTGGGAAAGATAAGTGGAAAGAAAATCAAATATATGGCAGCTGAAGCCAAAGAAAAACATCAGGATAAGAAGATGCTAATGTGTGTATATCAATGTAGCAAAGACCTAACAGATGGGACAAGGTCCAAAAGTAGTAGTCAAAGAGTTATGGTCAGCTCTGGGACCTCTGTATTAGGGAAGTCAAGGCTCACAACATGAAGGAAGTCCATGAAGTCTTGTTTCTGACTTTATCTACTGCTATGATCTTGCAGGCACAAATGTACACTCACCAGATTGAATGTTTTCCTATAAATAAATGAGAAGAAGGTATAAGCTCTGTGTTGACTGTGACGCATCACTGTACTGGTTCAATACAGCTAGATGGATAATTACTGTCTACAGATGCCATCAAGACATTATCTGGAGATTGCTCACACACAATAAAGATGCTCTCAAGGCATAAAAAAAAGCACCTATAACGCTGGCTGTATTAAAATACAGCTGGAAGATTATCTTCTCTATGTATCTGGCAGTGTGTACCTGAGGTGTGTGTCTTCCAGCCACCACATTGGTTAGGTTATTATATGAATTCTCTCATTTCCATATGGGACATTATTAAGCAGTATAAAACCCTTGACACACCTCATTTATTGGCCTGCAGGATGTCAAAAGTCTTGAATAAGCAGGAATATCTTGATGTAGGGACAGTTCTCTTGCTTTTTATCGTGGAAGTGAAGTGACTCAAAGGATACTGAATTTGTACCAGAGCTCTTTACAAGTGTATATATATCTATGTATTCCTCAACGTAAGTGGTAGATGGCAACAGAAAATTTATGGCAAACCCACATAACTACAGCTCCTCCACCTCTGATGAACTGGGGAAAAATGAAGTGCTGGGCTACTTCATTTTTACCCAGACCACACCTGAGGGAACAGAGACTGTGTTTACTTTAGGAAAAGTTTGGCCATGCTAAAATTATTTGACTCTCAAGTTTTATTTTAAACTAATGCTTTTATTTGTTGTTCAGAATTGTGCTACTCCCTCCCCACCCCCCCCATCACCTTACCTACTGTCTGTCAAAAGCCTGTGTTGGCTTCAGATGTTATGTGCAGCTCCTATTGAATTCAATGGCTCTTCTTAACCACAAGGATTTAATTATCTGCTGTTAATGGCCCATCCATTTTGAAAACACCTATTGTTTTCTCTAAGTATCCTCTTAACTCATCCTAGTATTGACTAAGTTTGTCTGGAAAAGATAGCTGCTGAGCGTGCTGTCAGGGTACCACTTACTGGTGTAGCCTTTTATTCATTTGTTGTGTTTTATTAATTTGTTTTGTTGAATTGGAATTCGTGTTTCAGTAAAATTCTCATCTTTTCTAGAGTGGTGCAGCCTGTGCTTCTGTCTGTGCGTGAATCTTAGAAAAGTGTGCAAAACTTCAACTTCAGTGATATCCCTTAGAAAATATGGTCAGAATTTGAAGTAATATCTCTGGGAGAAGCCAGAAAAACCAAAATGCTGCCGGCTCATAAATGCCCAGATGGGACAGACATACACAGCTTGAAAGTAATTTCTGCTGCAGAAAGACTAAAACCTGAGTCGGTGCTGCTGGGTTAGGGAGTCTGATGTTATCAGGGTGGGTGCCTGGGCCACAAGTACAGAAAAAACTGCCAAATTGAAACAACCCAGGCTCTTCCGCAGGTTGGGGGCTGACCTGCTGGAGAACAGCTCTGTGGAAAAAGACCTGGGTTGAAAACAGGATGACTGTGAGCCAGCAATGTGCCCATGTGGCCAAGAAGGCCAATGGCATCCTGGGGTGCATCAGGAAGAGTATGACCAGCAAGTAGAGGGAGGTTATCCTGCCCCTCTACTTTGCCCTGATGAGGCCCCATCTGGAGTACTGTGTCCAGTTCTGGGCTCCCCAGTTCAAGAAGGAGAGGGAACTGCCAGAGAGGGTACAGTAAAAGGCTACAAAGATGATTGGGGAACTAAAACATCTCTCTTATGAGGAAAGGTTGAGGTCTTTTTAGTCTGGAGAATAAGGGGGGGATCTCATCAACGCCTATAAATACATAAAGAGTGGATGTCAGAAGGATGGGGCCAGTCTTTTTTCAGTGGTGCCCAGTGAGAGGACAAGAGATAACAGGCACAAACTTGAAGATAAGAAATTCCATCTAAATATGAGGAGGAAATCCTTTACTTTGAAGGTGGCAAAGCCCTGGAAGAGGCTGCCCAGAGAGGTGGTGGAGTCTTCCTCTCTGGAGATATTAAAAACCCGTCTGGACACATTCCTGTGGGACCTGCTCTGGGTGACCCTGCTCTGGCAGGGGGGTTGGACTAGATGATCTCCAGAGGTCTCTTCCAACCCCATATCGTTCTGTGATTCTGTGAATCCCTCCACATAAAAACAAAGCCATGATTTTTTTTTATCATCTTCCCCATTCCCTTGAGGGAGCGGTCACAAGTTGTGCCAGAGGAGATTTAGATTAGATGTCATGAAAAAACTTTTTCTCCCCAAGAGTGGTCAGGCACTGGCATGGCCTGCCCAGGGAGGTGGTGGAGTCACCATCCCTTGCAGTGTTCAGGAACTGTCTGGGTGAGGTGCTACGAGATGTGATTTAGTAGCTTAGTGGGTAGGATTGGTGACAGGACGATGGTTGGACTAGATGACCTTGTAGGTCCTTTCCAGCCTTGTGTTTCTACGATTCTATGATTCTGTGATCTTAGCAGCAGCCCCTCCAAGTGGGCACCTCATGGCTGCAGCCTCACGCTATGCATAAAAAGTTGAATACGTTAGGTATTCAGACACCAGTGAGTGTTGGCGAAAGCTTACTGAGTCCCCGATGGCAGCAGCTTAGTACGGACAGCACATCTTTTTCCTCCTCCAACCAGCCTACGGAAAATTGAAGTCTTTCACCTTGACAGATCTGGGTTAGCCGGATCCCTGACAGCCCAGCTGTCTTGCATCCCTATGTCTCTATTTGGACATAGACAGCATATTTTAGGAGGGGCAGAAAGAAGAACAAGAACGGCTAATTTGCCCTTCTGAAAGAGCTGTGGTTTTATGAAATCCTGCCAACCGAGCAGTGCCATGATTTTTGCTCCTGCCTTGTCACTGTCAAGCAGGTTCGCGCTCCCCATCCGTGGCTGGCAGTCTGAGATGCAGAAGCAGGAGATGTCCCTTTTTCTCTGTTTACACGTTTCATGTACTTGCTAATTACTTCAGAGGATAGTTAAATTTTACTTTGCAAACCATATTATGCAAGGCATTGTTTTTGTCTTTGTTCCTGGCAAGTGTGGTGTGTTGTTTCTTTTGGCACATAACTTCGACAGCAGTCTCTGTGCTGGCTCTTATTATTTATTTATCAGTTCAGTGACTCCACTATGCTAAGGCAAATAAAAGGTATTGCCTTTGGCCATGGGGGACAACATTGCATTTGAATGCTTTTATTTACTGATTGATCCTTATTAATATGAATGTCTAGGTTTAGTCAGGACATTTCCCCATTCATTAAAAATGCATGGTAGAAAACCAACCAAACCAAACCTGATTGCACATGGTACTTGAAATCAGAGTCTTTCCAGATACTGGGCAAGTTTTTTGTGGAGTATTTATCCGTCTTGTGGATACCAAGGAGCCTCACACTTCAGGTCATGATACTCCAGTGCCTGACATGAAGGATATAACTGAAAAGGCACATGTGCAGGCTACTATTCTGGATATTTATCGGTTTACACAATGGAAGCATTTGGAAGGACATTCTTCATCCCATTTCAGTGCTGTAAGCAGGCAGGCTCCGTGGGCAATGAGCAATGTTAACAACGTCTCATTTTGGTCTGCACAAAGTTTTCACAGTCAGACGAAGCAGGGATGTGGAGTTCTCCTCCTTTGGCACTGCTGGCCCAATCCCAGAGCGTTACGCTTACACAGATACAAAAGTTCTTTCCTGCACTCTAGCACTTCCCACACAGGAGTAAGCTCTTCCAGAGCACGTATGTGCCAGCTCCCGTTTGTTTGCATGTTCCCTGCAGTTTTACATTCCTTTAAGAAGGTGTGACTCAGCCAAGTGAAACTTGCTGGTGGGAGGGGAGAGGTGCAGGGGGACTTGACATGGAAGGGACCCCACTGAGAAGAGCTGGGAACAACCGAGGGTAAGATTTTCAGCTAAAGACATGTACATTAACAACTGATATAGATGTACCTTTAGCTTAGCCTCCATGGAAATACTGCACAGTCTACTTTTTTTTTTTTTCTTCTCTAATTACAGTAATATATGGAACTGAATAAGTCTACTTTGTTATTTTAGCATGAAGTATTTTTCACATTAATCACTGTCCCAGTGGCCCACTAAACTCCCTGTGCTAATTTGAATTAATCACTCTATTCTGAGCAGGTATCTCATTGTATAGTCTTTCATTATTCCTATAATTTGTTTAGCTTTGTTGTGTTTGGGGTTTGTTTTTTTCTTCAAATATATGGGATACGCCAAACAGGAGTTGGGGATAAAGAGGCAGCCATACAGCATACATGCATTACTTGCTAACAACCCAGAAGATGCAGTGGTGGCAGCATGAGTGCAGTAATCATCATGCAAGTGAGACGGTGCACAGGTGTTTGGAATCAAGCAAGGGGATGAATTTCTGCCTGTTATTCCAGAGGGATACTCCATCTCTGAATCTGTTGGAGGAGGAAGGCAGGCAATGGGGTGAAATAAAAAAGTTATTTATTTTCTTGACAGCACTGATCTAAAGTAACTTACTGGTTGAGGCGAAAGGGCTGAGCTCACAGGCATTGACTAGTGAGAAAGAATGATGACACAAACTGCTCACTGGTGGCTGAAATTAGGTCTGAGAAGGTCTGTTTTCTTAAAGACCTTTGCTGAGCTCATCTGTGTATTGTAGCAACAAAATGCTGACCTAAGCCTTCACCTCTGCATAGAGCAGTGAGTTGCTGTCGTCATCTGAAAATGGGCTCCTGACCGTGTTAGTTAGAAAACTCTTGTGTTTAGAGATGCCAAGTGGGTATAATTAGGTAGGAAACTAGGTGATACCACACGGCCTTTACTGATCTGTGGTATGCAAGGTAGATGAGCCTGGTGGGCAACATCAACTCAGCTCTGCAAGGAGCTACTGTAGAGCTTGTGATTGCACCCATTTTCCTTCAGGCAGTTTGTACTGGGAGCTCCTGAGTGAATGCATGTGGAAATACAGAGAAGCTCTGAAAAGCAAACCTCTCTTTGCCAAAGTAGCATTCCCCAGCTGGAGCAGGAGGACAGATAGGTAGCTGTTATCCAGAGGTCTGCCAAGCAGCTGGTGGCAGTGGCCACCATATTATACACCCTCCAGAAGTGTACAGTGAGTTACAATACTAACAAACTTTTAATCATAATTACAAAGCATTCACCTTGAGATTAATCTTAATGTCTGTTCTGAAAAGCCTTCGTGCCGCAATCTGGGTTATCTGCTTTGTAAAAGGTGAACAAATTATAAATTGCCAGTACACCTTTTCCACCCCTTTGTTCACCTAAGGAAAGGTGTCTGTCTTGTGATGTGATTTATTTGTAGACTGATGTAGCCAACAACTTGTATGAAGGCTCAGGGGGCTGAACTGAGGGACATGGCTTAGTATTAATTTGGCAGTGTGCTGGGTTAATGGTTGGGTTTGCTGATCATAAAAGTCTTCCAACCACAGAGATTCTGTGATTCTGTGAATAGAGGGATCAGAGGGGGAAAATCTTTCTGATCAATGCACTGAGGACAGTCCTCAGCATTCTGGGAGAGAGATGTGACAGCTCTTGAGCTCTGGGGAGATGCAGACCACTATGCTGGGCTTCTCTGCTCTGGCATCAGCAGCGCTGCAGCATGCTCCCAACTCTACCGAGCAACACATGCTGAAAGAGCCACTTACAGAACAGGGAGAGCTAAGATAGTGAATGAGAATTAAAAGTATTTGCCTCACCAAGGGGCAATAAAGCAATAAGACATTTGGAGGGGCTGTTGTAGAAGAAAAGACACCTGGATAGGAAAGGAGAAGGGTGAAGCCCCTAAGTCAACTTGCTGGACATTTGGATAGGACCCTTGATTTGAAAGCCAACTTCAGCTCCTTTTGGTCCTCCTGATCCAGGCTAATGTTAATGGTCCAGGCTAAAGGCTGCTTTACCCAGCAGGATGGGATGTGGGATGAGCAGGGCTGAGGTCCTCATTGGATTCCACCTCCCTGGTAGGACATCTCTCCCTCATCTTAAATCCTCCCATAGCCCTGCTCTCCCACTTATTGTCATGGTAAGTGGCATTCCCACAAAAGGAAATCATTTGTATACACTTTGAGCTGCAAAGCCAGGCAACAGGGTAAAAAGAAGGGTAGCAGTGCTGCTCCATCACAAGAGGTGCCTCTTCAGAGGGACCAGAGTGGGAGAATGAGCAGGAGCAGCCAGGGAAAGGGAAGGTGACACCACAGCTGCTATGGAACAAGGCAACAATGCAGCAAAAAGTGCATTTAAGCTCTCTGGAAAAGGAAGAACTCAGTTGTCATGTGTCTGGGAATGGGTGTCCACATCGATATTTTTTTACAACATTTAAATCTGGTGAATCATACATTAATCACTGCGTAGGATATTTCTGGTTGGTGTGGGCTTTGAAGGTCCATGCTTCTAAATATTCTCATTCTTATGTGAATCGAATCCTTATGTTGAATCAAATTCTTACATTGAATTAACTCCTACTAATTATTGCAGGGGAGGAAGCAGTCTGTCAGAGAAGAACCCAGTCAGGGGGATTCTCATACATTTACTCACCCCTCCTCACAGAAGTGAGGTTTAACTGGGACTAAGATAACTTAACATGCACCACTCAGGCCTAATGTAAAGTTCAGAAGTTGTGACTGAATAATGCTGTTTTTGAGGATTTGATCCTTAGTTTGTTGAAGCTCATCGCCCTTTCTGTCACCACATTTACACCCCATAATATATAGAAACAGTAAGAAGATCTTTGGTGAACTGGTTGCAAACTGTGTACTTTAGCTAAGGACACTTATACCTGCATGTGCAAAACTCTTGCTCAGGAAGATCTCATAACTGCAATTAAGCAGACCATTTTTTAAAGCCTTTCAAGTGACAAACTCCACTCTTTCCACCATGATTTTTTTTTTTTTTAAAGGTTTGTTAAATAGGGCATTGCACTTGCAAAGCCTTTCTTGTTCTGACATTTCTGAGTAATTCAGATTGAGTTTCAGTCTAGTGGACTTACTTATTTGCATTTCAAAGACCCAGAAAGTGAGCTGCAGAGCCCGACAGTTCTTGGGTTTGGGACTTTAAAAAATAAAATAATCAAAAAACTTTGGCAATTGTTAGTTGAAATGCTGACTCATCAGTGATGTCATGTCTTTGTAACCTGTCTCATTGTCTAATTAAGGCTTTCTAAAATGAAACACGGTGTGAAGTGGAGAAGAGCAAGGAGAATTTGGCTGACAGGAGATTAGCAAAGGACAGAGTTGGATCTAAAGGGAACATTATCCTCCGTGTATCCGTGAAATGCCTGACTGTAGATCAGAGAGCTGCAGGAGTATACCTGCTTGTTGGGACCATTTATGAGTGCACAGGATTTATAATAAACTGCCAGGTCTACTATATCTCTCATTAGCTGACTGAATGTTTTTTTTGGTTTCAAGTGAAGATGACACAGAGCTAATACCCTGCTAACCCCTATACTGCCTTAGAGCCAGCGATAAGCTGCCGAGACTTGATGAAGGGCTGCAAAAAATGGTTAAGCCTATGTTCCAGTAGCAACAAAGCAAAATGAGGGCAAAAGACTAGAAACACTGTTAATTTGTTGCCTTTCTTTTTTTTTTTTTTTTCTTTTTTTAATTTGCAACCCATCACTGAGCCTGGGTGCTTTTAGATCTCTGGTTCCATGTCAAACCCCTGGATGAGAATTGGACCGGCTTTGTACAAATTCTTCAAATAGTTGTAGTGAAATAAGATAAGTCACCTTTAGATACTGTTAATGATGGAACAGAAAACACATCCTTATTTATGTATTTTATTGTTTCAAATACCTTCACTGACAAAGGAAATGAACCATACTTGAATTTTCCAGTTTAATTACCTAACATATCTAGCTATCTAACTATTTGATCTCACTGTAGTGTTGAGGAGCACTCATCGATTTGTTCAAGGTAATGGTTTTTTTTAGAGTGATAGTGTATTGTATTAGTTAAACCCTCAATTTTGGTCTCATTAAATAAGTAGATTGAGCCTGGAACCAAAGGCTGATTAATATAATTACACAGATGCTTTTGTCCACTCTGCTAAAATACTGACAAGGTGGTTTTGTCCAGACTTCTTCTGATCATTTGGACTTTCCCTGGATTATTCTAGTACTATAATATACTAATATAACAATGAATACTTACAAATATAAATACTTACAAATTTTGTGTCTCCCAATGGTTATGATAGCTGCTTTGCCAGACATTTAAAAATTCTGGTGTGGAACTAATAAAACCACATTTTTTTTCTAATTACATTGATTACTACAGGAATGAAACAATTGACATATAATTTTTCAGAAAAATCAAAGGACAACTTAACTGTCGGAATACTAGGAAAATAATAGCACTCAGAACAAGTGTTCTTTTTGTAACTTCAGAAAGTGGGATGATTATTTTTGAAAAAAAATATGTTTACCTAAATTTCACATTATACAGCTTGACCAGGAGTGGAAATTGTTCTTTCGTGTTAATTCATACTTTTTTTTCAAATTTCTTATTGGGATGAAAATTAAAATTAGCAAATTTCCCAAGAAAACATACTTCACATGAAACTAAACTTTTTATTTTCATGCTTTTGATATATTTGTTTGGGAGGTATTGGTTTTTTGGGTGGTTTTTGCTTGTTTGCTCCTTTAGTTTTTAGACTCCTTTGTTACAACATAAAGTTTGAAAATGCTGAAATGGAAAATTAAAAATAAAAAAGTAAAATTATACCTTTTCCCTTATTTCAAGTTTAAAGTAAATTATGTCAAGGCATTAATAAAAACTTACACTTTAGAGAAAAACAGTGTGTTTCTTTTTATGTCTTTTGTATTGGGGAACAATTAAAATATTTTAAAATTCCAATGAGCTCTGAATTTAAAATCAATGCATTTTTATGTATGAATTTTCCTGAATTATATCATATTCTGTATCTTTTTTTTTTTTTTTTAATTTTGTGTCTCTCCCTACTCAGACTGTGTGGTACACCGACCAGGAATTGATTGAGATATTCCAAGTGAGGAGACAGGCACAAAACTTTTAGGGGCCTCTTAAAGTTTAATTAGAGAATGAAACTGGAGCTAATGCTCCAATTTTACAGCAGTTTGCAGAGTTCACTAACACAGGACGTTTGGCGAAACATAGCTAGATTTGGCAAAAGGCAAGATACTAATCAGTAAATCAGTAAAATCAGTAATAAAAAAAATCAGAAAATGAAAATAAAAAACCATCATGATTTGTGTAATCAAATCTTTATTATTCCAGTGTAAAAGAGTATTTATAAGAGAAAAAAAATTCTCTGTATCTCTGAACATTATAAAATTATTTGCAACTTGTCATTACTGTTTCACACACTCAAGTCTTAAGCTTGAGCCAGAGGAAACTGAACAAGGATCAAAGATGTGTGGTGCTGAGATCATTAATATTTAAGATTTGAGAGGTCTGGCTAAGAAGTCTACCCTAGCGAAAAGAACATTCCTCACAATTAAAAGCTGTGAGTGTTTCCAACTCTCCAATTCTGAGCTAAGATAACACTGGGTGTGCCACTCCTCTAGGCTCCACATCTCCATTTACTCTTTGGTTTCTTTTAAGCAATGTGGCAATTAGCAAGCTACTGAAGAAGTCTGGCTTTGTTTACATTGAAATTATTGGGTTTGCTCACATTTCCCCCCCCATCCCCTGAAACAGTATATATGCTACATCTCCACAATTACTTGTGAAAGACCAGGGGATGAGAGTGGGAGATCGTGTTCAAATATATTCATATATTCATAACTCAATATATTAATAGTTAATAAAGCTTCTGTCTAACCTGTCCTAAATTGTAGTTGTGTTATTACACACTTGGAGTCCCCAGATCTCTGACAGATACAAACACATTTCCTCTGATGCTGCTCAAGTGTATTTCCAGTTCCACTGATCTCTTCCACTTTCTGGGAACTGACTGGAGAAATCCAGCTTAATTATTTGTGTCTGCACAATTCTTGCCTAAACCATGCAAACTTTTATCTAGAGTCTCACAAGTTTAGGAGGTACATTCCAGGAGAAACCTTTGTGTCCAAGCACAAGTAAGAAAATGTATCTGATCTTATACAACAACTTTCATTTGATTGTTTAACTTCTAGAATATCGAAGAAAACTTTTTTTTTTTTCCCCTAAGTACAACGGTATTATTAATATTAAAGGAAATAAAAACCATCACTATTATGTTGACACAGGAAAGATGAGTATTATGAGAAAAGTATTCATGAATTTGCTTAATGGTCTTGCTGCTCCGCCTTTTGGATTAGGTTGTTCTCATGCTGGGATTAAGAGACATACATTAAAATAAAGGGCAGGAGTATCTGATGAATATTAACAAAAATCAGACATCCCCATGTATAAGCAATGATTACCCTGCTTTCTTTGCCTTTGCCAAAGCCCTAGAAACCAAGGCTTTCTGCTTCTGCCACACAAGGTGTCAAGGTTTATGCAGTATAAATTACCAACAAAGTCATAGCCACACTGCATAAAATATACTCACACATCAAACATAGTAAAAGGTCCTGCAGTACAATGAGTAGGATGACTGAAATGTTTTATTTATATGTCTCAACACTCGTTAATTGTGCTAATTTTTCCATATAGGTTAAATAAAAATTTGGAGAACGGCAAGGTTGGTTTATCTGTAGGTCAGGTTCTTTTCCAGAAATTCTCATCTAGGTCAAGTCTATCTTTTTCATTGGTTTATCTTCTGTAATTTGTGTGACACAAATAATTACCTTTTTTTTTTTTTTTTCAAATAAAACTAATTTCTTAATGTCCCATAAACATAATTCTTTTTGCATGGGATGAGCAGTGTATTTATTCTGTGCACTACACTACTAATTCAGCGTAAATTTATGTGTACACATATGATTGTGTAAAATTAGAATTCTACTGTTTAAAGAAGCAGAGTTTAACATGGTGCAAATCCATAATATCCCTGGGTACACCCCACAGAAGGGACATGCTTGAAAAGCGTGACCAACAGGACATGGGAGGTTATTCTACCACTTTACTCTGCGCTTGTGAGACCTCACTTGGAGCACTGTGTCCAGCTCTGGAGTCCTCAACATCAAAAGGACATGGAACTGTTGGAACAGGTTGAATGGAGGGCCATGAAGATGGAGCACCTCTCCTGTGAAGAGAGGCTGAGCGAGTTGGGGTTGTTCAGCCTGGAGAAGAAAAGGCTCCAGAGAGACCTTACAGAAACCTTCCAGTATCTGAAGGGAACCTACAGGAGAGCTGGAGAGGGACTCTTTATCAGGAAGTGTAGTGACAGGACAAGGGGTAATGGCTTTAAATTGGAAGAAGGGAGATTTAGATTAAATACAGAAAGAAAGTCTTTCCTGTGAGGGTGGTGAGACATTGGAAAAGGTTGCCCAGAGAAGTTGTAGATGCTCCATCCCTGTAAACGTTTAAGCCAGGCTGGATGGGGCTTTGAGAAACTTGCTCTAGTGGGAGTTGTCCCTGCCTACGGCAGGGGGATTGGAGCTCCATGATCTTTAAGGTCCCTTCTAACTCTAACTATTTTATGATTCTGTGGTTTGCTTTATGCTTTCAGCACTTTTCTCCAATTTTGGTTCACGCACAGGGATCAGATCGGGCAAGTCTACTCCAGGTCTCTTAACAGTCCCCATCCACTGTCACCATGGGGCAGCAGCCATTGTGCCATCACGAGGAGCTTAGCAAAGTTGCAACCGCACTTTAAATTCATAACAGAACTTGTTCTGCACTGACCTCCCTGTGTAGACAAGCCCTTTATGAGATCATCTGCAGTTTTGATGATAATGGCGGCTTTATTTTCTTCTATTAGGCCTTAGGGTGCACAAGCTATTGTAAATCCTCTTGCACTTGTGCTATTTCCCTTTATTCCTATCCTAATTCATGTTTCCTATCCCCTAGACCAAAATACCAATGTAAATAAGCTTTTTATTTTCATTTTTCAAAGTTATAGCTCTGCACAGTATGACACAAAAAAATCCACAGGCTTTTTTTTTTTATAAAAGTGTTTTTTTCAGGGGGGGGGCCTTTACGTAAGAAAGGTCAAATTCTCCCTCTCACATTTGATTCATTTAATAGCAGGATGCTCTTTCTGGCCATCTGCTTATTGTTGAATTAATTGTCAATTAATTGTCTCTTAATTGAAGCATTTGTTTCCAATTTTCAAAGATTAGCAGGGTATTAAACAAGAGAGGTCAACACAATTTAGGAGAATGTTTTAAATTTTGTGTATAGAAGCTGGGAATTGTAGCTTTCATTAAACATCACTCTGGTATAATTTGTGTCATTAAAAGTGGCAATTTCAGGCAATTACTGCAGCTGTTTTGAGTTTACTTGCTTGAATGATTCCTGATTCCAGGACTCAAGAAGATCTGAACTCTCAATATCACTTGCTGCTGCTATGTCTGTTTAAAAATAGAATTAATCATATAAAGAAACCTATTACAGTTATTATACTTTACTGGAAAATTTAACTCTTTAATAAAAAAAGAACCAAACAAGTACTAATAGCTATTCATAAGGGCAAGCACTAGATCCCAATTAAGTGGCTTTTAAACTAACCTAGGCATGTAAAAGGAAAGGCTGATGGGGGTGGGGGTAGGGGTGGGACTCTAGTTCTGTCTCTTCACAAGGGCTGGTGAAATAGCCCCTCACACATAACAATTATCTATGGACCCAAAATCCACCTCAGGTAGCACAAAACGAGACTGAGTTATATCAGGTGCAATTACACCGGGCAGATTATAAAAAGCCCTGAAGCACAAAGGGTCTGAGCTCTGGAGTTTGCATGGGACTGTTAGAGCTCAACTTCAGGACAGCACTGGCCACTGACACCATCAGCTATTCAGGTGGGGAGCCCTGGAAGTTGGCTTTGACTGATGACTGTTGTCCAGAAAGTACCTGATGAAGCCCATGGCAGCTTGTGGCTGCCAATAGCCATCAGTTTAACTTTTTGCTTCTGTTTTACATTCCACTAAGTAATTTAAATGCTTTGATTGAATAAGGGCTTGGTTGCTTAATGTATCTGCTTTATTAAAAGGAAATATTAGTTTTGGAAGATATGTTTTTGAACCAACTATTGTTTTTTATTCCCCAGAAAGTTCCATAGTAAGAAAAAAGTCATGCTTTTAGTTTAATTGGATCTATAACTCTATTAACCGGTGATTCAGCAGGTTCTGAGGAGAATCGTTTCTTTTGCATGTGGGATTTCATACTGCATGTCTTTTTGCACTGAGTAATTTTAGACAAATTTTAGTAAATTTAGAGCTGGGGAAGAAGAGCCTGCTCCCTCTAATTTGATGTTACTTTATTTAACAGACGACTACCTTCTGCTCAGATTTTGGGATGCAGACCAGAAGGGGTCTGTTTTCCCAGTATCAATGCCTAGACATCAGCAGCTGTGTATGTGAACTGATGCAACTGTTCATTTGAGCACATTATACCTGTCTAATCACAGAGAAAGATCTTCCAAAGGCCAAGCTAACAGAGTTTAGGAGATCAGAAATATTCAGTGCCCGGGCAGATAATACTGATCACTTGGAGAATACAGTGTGCTCTGTCTTATTTGATAGAGAAGAAATTAAATTTGAGTCTTGATGTTTGCATGCACTGGGTCTGTACAAGGATGAATGTATATTCAACTGTCACCATGAGGGGAAACTCTATAAACTCTACCCTTATCCAGCCCAGACAGTCTTATTTGTCTCTTCTCAGACATATAAAATGTGTTCAGAATAGCCACAAGGCGAGCCAGGTTATATCAGATGGACTGTGATTAGCATATTTTGCAAGCAGATAGATAAGACATCAGGAAATGTAAAATCTTTTTTGATGCTGCCCTTCAGGCTCATGGCATGATGTCTTGTGGTTCATCTCTGAGCCCTGCTGATTCATGGGACAACCTGGAAAGGGCAGCTCCAAGACTGGCAGTGGGATTAATGCAGTGGAAAAATAGGACCAGGTATTTGAAACGGCTCAGGGTTGGGAATTTTAGCTCAAGCCCTGAAGAAATGAATCCAAAAGAATGGTAAGGTAGGGTATACATTATTTCTCTCCCTGGCTCTGTGGTTTGTCAGTAAATTGCCTCTATTGTGTGTGAGAAGTGTAAAGAAGAGGATGTTCATGCGACAGTAGGATGTCAGCGAGTATCTGGGTCTGAATCAGAGTTTAAATGGGATCACAAATCCTACTTATAGTAATTAACACACTGTGTACATTCAGGGAAGAGCAAAGTGATAATGAGGGTTACAAAAGCCCAAATTTCAGGCTTGTTCTATAAACCAGGAGCAAAGACAAATCTGCTCTTTACTCGCATTTAGCGTAAACCACAGAATCTAACAAATCTTTCCTGACTAAGCCCATACTTAGCAGCTGGGAACCTGTTCTCATTGGGTCACGCCTGCTGGTTTCAGATGATTTATTTTTGATTTACATAAGCATGAGTGGAAAATATGGCCTGATTGCTTTTACTGAATACTGTTATAAAGGTGTGTTCCAGTACAGTAAAGATAATTTAGTGGTTCAACATCAAGGTCTCTCCCAAAAAAGTCATAATTTTGTTAAGGCCACCTACACAATTTCCCCAGCACAAAAGCACTGAAATGGAGTATGTTATTTATTTCAAAATAACATGCTTTGAGGAGGTTCTCACTAAACGCTGTGCAGAACAATCTTGCAGAGAAAGAGCAAGATTCGACCTAAACTTTAAAAGGAGTAGGACCACGCGGGTGAAAAATAAAGACTAGGTAAACAGGAAAAGCATGTATTTTTCTATTCTGTTGAAGATTCATAAAAGCCTGTGCTCATATTTATTTATTTAATTATTTAATGTGGTTCTAACTTTAGATTATGTGCATCAAAGCTCAGGATAAGGCTTTCGCTAGAGAAACTTTGGTTAATTCCCCTGTCCAATAACTTAATTATCAATGCTATATATTTCTTTATGGATTTTTTTTCTCCCTGAACTCTTTTATAGCTGGGAATCACCTTTTTCAAATGCTTTCCAAATAACATCTTGGTACATTAGGAATTAGGCTAGAATTAATCTTTAACGACAAAACCTGACCTCCCAAAAATATTGGCTTCACTGTCAACACTAGTTCAGATGAGATTGGCTCAACTGCATGCATTTCATTGACTCATTGGAAAAATTAATAGGTTTGCTATGCAAAATCTAAAGAATTAGTTTGTGCCCCGTGTACCAAAACCCAAGCAGTTATCTATGCCAAGTCATTGATGAACATCAGCTCTCCTTTTTTTTTTTTTTTACTTTTACAACTTTTTAATATGGTCTGGTACGTTGAGATGCTGTTCTGTCAATAGATATAGCCCAGGGAAAGCTCCAAATAACTACTCTCAGATGCTTTCATTAACTATGCATTCTTGCAAGCACATCTTTGCCCAAATTACTCTTTTATATTTTCCTCAGACTGATATCAGCAATTTTCATCTTATTAGTAGAGCTTAAGTATGAACATAGTTTCTAACAACAGCAATTCCTGCAGGTACCCTGTGCTCTAAACGTTTGAAAATATCATTGTTTTCCTTTATAGCTAACAGGTAAGGTTATTAATAAAGTCCTTATAGACTTTGATTAATGAACCTCCACTATTAATTCCCTTATGACAAACAAATCTCTGAAGCCTAATTTTTTCTTCTTGCAATTTGGCAAAATTTAATTGTTCATAAAATCAATGCATATCACAGCTGCTTAAATGTTGCTTCTTCCTGACATCCCTTTGAATTGGTAGTCAGTTCAGCGAGACACAGAGCCATGTGGGGTGCCTTTATTTAAATGTTTAGAACCTCATTGCATTTCCTGGTAAATTGAACACAAAAATTTGTGAGTTTTACCCTGGATGATATTAAGTAGGTGTCTTGTTCCCGCTGTGAGCAAAACCCTTGCAGAAGAGAAAAATGTGGGATGTGTGATGTGCTGCCAGAGTGTAAAAATTGTCTGGCTTGTGTTACAAATGGTGTTATCTGTTTCAAAGCCATTGAGGAGAAAAACAATTTTAAATTATTGTTGAGTAGTGTTCTAGCATATAAAATAAAAGAAATGTCAGCCCTAAACCACTGAATGTAACAGGTGACTTGCTCTTGAGACATCTGTCAGTAATATTGGGGGAAAATGCTGTGCTGTCACAGAGGACTTCAGTTTGAGTGACATAATACTGGCGGCCTCATGCTGACAATTCTAAAATGTCCTTGAAATTTATAAATATTATCAATGGAAAATTCCTATAAAAAACCCCTTCAAGATATTCTGTAAGAAATCTCGCCTTGAAAGAGAAATAGGTACACATCACAGAAATAAAAATTAACTCTCAAGTTGTTGAAAATAATCCTAATTTGATTGCCTTGGATATGTGCAAAAAACTTCAAATCCTCATTAATGTTAATGTTCTCAAATGCACAGACTCGGTACATCACATCATAGGCACTCTGCAAGGAGTGGCTTCGCAATTTGGAATCAGTCATGAGCCTGATCAAAGCAGGGCAAATAAATAAAAAATAACCAAGGGGGGGATATTAAATTGAAATGAATAAATTTACACATCTAGATTAGCAGATCCACTGGCTTCACTTAATAAAAATAAAATAAATGTATTTTTGAGATGTTTGCATTGATTTTAGGACAGCAGCTCCGTATAGCTTATATTACATTGAAAATATTGGCTAAGCAGTATTTTCATGGTGAAGTTAAACACTTCAGAATTAAGAAACACCACATGTGTAATTGTGAACTTTTATCTTTGTTTGCGTATCTGTCCTATAACAGCTCACCCAGCTGTCACTGGGGAGGTAGTGGCAGTGGCCACGGTGCTCATGTGGGTTGTAACTGTCCCCTTCTGGTTATGGGCACTGCAAAATCTCGGTGCTGGATCTGCTCAGCCACTCAACTGGCCTTTTTTGGCACCCTTCACAGAATTGGGTTTTATACTTTTATGAAAATTCTTCTAAGCACAGCCATGAGTTGTTCTTCTGATTTGAAGTGCAATCTACATTAGAAAAACAGATAAAGTTTCAGAGCTTATTCAGATTAAGGAAGTGAGGCATACTTGATAAAATTTCAAATTTGAGCTTTTTTCTTAGTTTCGACATCTCAATTGGTGGTGATAACGGTTCCTTAGAAGTACTCCTACGTCTGATTTTTCAGCTTTCTACTTTTAAATTCTTTATGGCAAGGATATTGGCAGTCCTGGGAGGGAGGTCACAATGTGCTTTGGCCAGCAGTGATGCTGAGATCTGTAGTTCCTCTGCAGATGTTCTTGTTCAGCTCTGGGAAGAAAATTAAATTAGAAAAAATTGTCAGGGTTTATATCTTGGCTTGGGTTTGTTTCTGTTTCCCCACCACCACTGTTTTCTTGAACAGTTTTTTACCCAACAGAGCTGCTGTCTGTGCTAGGGGTACGTAAGAGGGTAGAGGCTCACGGCATTTTGTTTGCTCTGGACATGTGGCTGCAGAGGTTTCCTCACCCTCACACTGCTGTAAGCTGAGCCAGTCGCTCTTCTCCCTGGGTGAGTGGCTTTATTCCTCACATCAGCTCATCTTGGAAAAAGATGAGCCTTGATGCTGGTTTAGGAAAGGGAGCAGAAGCACATAAGATATCAGCTCGCAAGACTTTAAATTCTCACACCACATTGATGGAGCATAGAATCATAGAATGGTCCAGGCCGGAAGTGACCTTCAAAGGTCATCTGGTCCAACCTCCCCGCAGTCAGCAGGGACACCCCCAACTAGACCAGGTTGACCAGGGTCTCGTTGAACCTCCCTTTGAATATCCCCAGGGAGGGGGTCTCAACCACTTCCCTTAGAAACCTGTCCCAGTGGTCCACCACCCTCAGAGTAAAGAACCTATTCCCAATATCCAATATAAATCTGCTCCTCTTGAGTTTGAAGCCATTGCCCACATCCTGTCACTGCAAGCCTTTGGAAACAGACCCTCCCCAGCCTTCCTGTGGGCCACCTTCAGGTGCTGGAAGGCTGCTATGAGGTGTCCCTAGAGCTTCCTCTTCTCCAGGCTGAACAACCCCAGCTCCCTCAGCCTGTCCTCATAGCAAAGGTGCTCCAACCCCCTCATAATCTTTGTGGCCCTTCTCTGGACCTGCTCCATCAGGTCCATGTCCTTCCTATCTTGAGGGCTCCAGACCTGCACACGGAACTTAAGCAGTGTTGATGCTGTGACTTGTAGAGGCTGATCAGCTGTAGGGTATGTTATATACGGTGATCATGTTCAAAGAAAAAGTGCTTTACGCTTTCAATGCATACTGTGCAGAAATACCCGCACTAAAAATGACAATTTTTCCCAGAAAAAGGAAGCCTCCAAACACCTCCTGATGGACTCACTTACATTATGACTGGGGCTTTCAATGAAGACATGAAAAAGATATTTCTAATATTACATTTCATTAAAAAGAAATGTTATCATAATTACCAATGCCACAGCAATAGAAGTGCTGTTTGCAATATAACTCACCATCAGGAAATGCCATCTATAAAATAAAAGTTGCATTAACTCCCCTGTGTCCAACTGATGTATAAGTTAGAGTATGCAGCAGAGTATATACAAGACTAATTAAATGCATGGATATTGCATGTTTGTTTCTTTTATCTCATCATAAAGTTAAAGAAAAAATACTGTCAAATCCATTTGGCCAGAGGCAACAAGAGCAGACCTGAGAAATGGATTTCTTTTTGAGCTGTTGTGATTGAACTTAAACTATGCCAAAGGAAGCACCTCCTGTTCCTCCATTCAGAAGTAAAGGACCACGGTTCTATCACAGAATCACCCCTGTGCTACAGCACTGACTTAATTTTTAAAGTCCACTGAGAGTGAGGGTGACAGGAAAGAGGAGGTGAGAGACATCATAGATTTTCAGTTGAATCCTTTTTATCTCTATTGAGAGCCAGGCAGAGCAATTTGTCAGAAGGATTCAAAGACACTGAGAAGCATATGGTTATAAGAGATGTTCAACAGCTCCTTTTGAAACTGTACTAAAAGTTTCCTGTAAGGAGAGCGGTCTTGCACATTCACCACCTGAACCAGGGAGAAGCGGAGGCGGGAGGAGAGTTACGGTACAGGTATTAGACCCATTGCATAGATGTTGGCCCTTTCTTTTTCAATTATCTCCCACTAAAACATGTTTACTGCCAAGGCTGCATCATAATATTTGCATTTCTGTGGTTATGAATGACCTGCGTACCTCGCTGTGAATCACAACACTTCTCCCATAGAAACGAAGGAGACAACAAAGTGGGAGATGTCACAGCATCTTTTGACTATTACTTTGCTGATGAGATGCTGACTCAGAGGGGAAAAACAAGAATTTCTGGGCCCTGGAGAATCCAGTTAGCAAACATAGGCTCTTATAAGGTCGTTTTAAAGCCTAATTCTGTAGGATGATCATAATATAGCTACACAAATATACTAGATGTAAAATATGCATATATGCTTTGGAACCCTGCAGCGAAATATATGTAATGTCAGCAAAGGTTTTTATTTTAATACAGAACAGCAAAGATTTATAACCAAGCAGCTTTATTTAATGCATTTTAAAGAATGGATGCTAAAACTATTTGAAAATATTTAAGGACAAATTGACTTATTTAATTTTGGTTTTTTTCTGCAGAAAATAACAAGGTACTTTTTCTGAGGCTGCCTGGCAGCTGGTACTATTGTTTTCTTTTTTTGGTTAATGTTAAGTCCAGTGAGCTCCCTGTTGCCAGTAAATTGGAGGGCAGGGAAACATGGCTAGGGGCTCCATCCAGGAATCTGTTATCCCTTGCCCAGCTGTCTGGTGCTTTGGAGTCCTTTCTGCCTGTTTTGAGTGATTAAACACAGATTTCTCCATGCCAGTCAACACACGCTTATTTCACTCACAGATAGCAATACAAAACACAGAAAACAATGCATGAAACAGCAGAGGACTTACATGGAGAAGTAGGGTTAAATATACTGTATATTTTACCTTTGGCTCCTGCCAGTTGGGCAGGTCAGAGTTCTCAGCACGCTTTTGGTGAGTCTCATGCCTTGCATTGAAAATGTGAACTTAGAAAGTTGAGGAGTTTGTTCTGAGTTAATCTCATCAGCCATGGGTTGTCCTGTGCATCGTGGTTTTGCGTTTCTTCTCTGCCTCCTGTTAACAGCTGGTGGAACTTCCTGGAGGCTGGGCCTTCCCAGGGCTTTTCTCCTCCTTTTTATGATATATTGTATCAGGAAGGATATCCTCAGACTCTTTGCTGGAGATATTTGCCACTTCCTAGCAAATAGCTTCTTTGTTCTTCTCTGAGGGTTCTTGGTGTCCTTCTCTGTGTTGCTGTGCCCCATCCTGCCTCAAAGCCTTCTTTCTCCTCTCAAACATGTTGCTAATTGAGCTTGGTGTCTCTGGGCTGGAAAGCATGAATGAAAGCAGGTGAACTCTGGTGAATGTGATATTAATATAGTAGGATAGACCTGGGCCTATAATTTTGTAAAGAAATGCATTGGCAAAACCAAGTGGCTATGCATAAAAAAAATGATATAAAAGGTGATTGGTTTCACCAGTTAGCAAGGAAAGGGCATGGTTACTGTGGTCTTTTATTTCACTATTACTTGCAAGTCTTACTTTGAGAAATACATATTAGAGGAATAAGTGTGCTTAAAAGGCACATCAGATGGTAATAGATGCCATGCTGCATTTTGTAAAATCATCTGTGGTTTATTTTTCCTGTAGTGCTTTCTCTTCCTAAACAATAAAAAATCTCTGATATTTTTGGGGATCAGGCAAAGCATAACAGCCTTTCAGTGAATTCTAAAACTTCTATGCACGCTGGGATCATGTTATAACGGAAAATGTGACATAAGTGGTCCATACATAGTGAAAATCCAGCAGAACACTGTATCTCACTTTTCTCCTACCCTCTGGGTCTTTTCTGTTGTGCCCTGGTAATGCCAGAGTAGAATCATAGAATCATTTAGGTTGGAAGAGACCCTTGGGATCATCGAGTCCAACCATCTGCCCTANGGGAGACATTTGTACATTACACATTTGTAATTAACATCTTTTGTCTAATAAAACCCCTTCAGTAGACTGTGCTACTGCTCAGAAAAGTTAACATTTTTGATGCAACTTGAAAAAAATGTCTCAGCACATCTCTCAGATGCATTTCACGTACCTCTTCAATAACAAAAACAAAAGGACCATCTGAGTAAGCCCTGTTGCAGATATATTACCACTGTCCCTGCAGGGTAGGTGATTGTAATCTTTTATAGTAAATTTAAAAAAAATGAACTGCTCCAATAAATTTCATGTTTTACAATGAACACACTCAACATGTTAATCTGTTATATGGTCATTGTCCAGAAGAAATATACATGGTGGATACTTAAGACAGGCCTGTAAGGCACTACAGCAATACGCTTTCTATTTCAAATTAGTGTAGCCAAGCAGTTTCATTCTTTAAGGTTGCTGTAAAACCTTATCTAAACGAAAGGTATTAAATGGTGAAGTTACAAAAGGTATGGTTCATTAAAATGTTACTGGAAGGTGATTCTGTTTTTTAACTCTTAGTGCATTTCTGAAGGGACAGTATAAAGGTGGGGAATTTATACTGGCACTGAAAAAGCCTTCCACATTTATTGCTTAATTGAAGATAATTGGCCTGGCCATAGAAGTGTAGACCTTGCCATCCCAAGATCATGACATATAAAGGTTAAGTATCACTTCCAGTAAAATCTTCTCAGGGAATTTAAAAGTTGCAGTACAAAGTTTGGTAAGACATTAATTTTCTTGCTGACTACAACTTTTCTAATTTTTTAATTTAAGGTTAATATGGCATTTGAATTTATTTATAATGTGTGTGCTCCAACCAAAAAATGATCATTAAAGCACTTAATGTTACTTTAATAAGTGCATTTTTTTTTCCTATATGGCTACTGAATTGTTAAAGGTATCTCAGTATAGCATAACTGTTGTGAAATAGGACAATAAGGAGGCTCTTCTATGAAAACAAAAATAATAGGAAAAAGTTTAGCATTTCCATCTGCAAATTGACCTCCTTATTGGACAAAGCAAATTGTGTAATAACCACTGCTCAGGATCAGTACACTTATGAATTCATAAATATTTACCATTGCTACCTCAAAACTCCAGACCATAATTCAATAGTATGCTCTAATTTGTGTTGTGGGCAGTCGTAATAAGCACTATGATTAGGCAACTTCCAGCTGGGGCTAGACTGAGTTTGGTTCCTGTAGGTAACCTGTACTGGAAAACTAACTCTTCCAGTCGTAGGTTTGCCATGGGGACACATTGGATTTTCTGGTGTGAGATGTGCTACCCAGAAATATAATATATTAACTTCTATCACATTTCTATCAGCAAACAAGATTTTTAAGTATTTATGACTAAGCTGTAAAGCTTGTTTCTGAGTGAAATGCAGAGACTTTCATCTTATCTAACAAGTTTGCCTCTCCCATTTTCAGACAGGATCAATTTGTTTTATTATATTGCGTGGTGTCTGCACTGGGCTTAATAGTTACAAACACAACATGAGAGATTGCACAGGTCTTTGTGTAATATGGACATCTATGCTCCCTCAGATGAGGATGAATCAGGCTGCAAGTTTGAAACTGGTTTGAACAGGTCCAGGTGTGTCTTAGCCTTGAATATATCATCCCTTCATCCCCTCTTCTGTCTGTGCAAAACATCTTGGCATCTCCCATGTAAGCCAGAAGTCCTACTTTTGAGTTAGCTTACAGTGAGCTGGATCAAGAGCTGACATGGCTGAAAATAAAGACAGATTTTAAAAAAATAGCCATAAAAAATGGTTAAGAAAGCGAATAATTTCTCAACCACCTGATTATTGGTGCTGGCAAAGGAGAGGTGCTAGAAGCATGTGGCCAAGACAAGAGAGGATCTTAAACCTTAATAAAACTGTGTTCAATTTTATTTCTTTGCCATAGCAAGGCCAAAAATTTCATTTCAAGGGAAATGGGGAAGGATTTGTGCTACTTTCCCAATGGCATGTACTGTTCATCTTCAGTTTTCACTGTGTTACGAGCTGCCAGAGGTCATTTATAGCCATATGAATAATTAGAAAATGTTCTTATGAGGGTGGATGTGTTCTCTGCTAATCGCGTTTGTCCTTCTAAAGTCAGAGGAAAAAGTGGAGGAGAAAGAATGTGTTTTTTCCCAACACTCTGACACACAACACTAATTAAGTCTAGTATCTGATATCAGACCTTTAAAACCAAACACTTCTTATTATGGAGGTGGTGTTGAAACACTGATTTTATTTTAAAACTTTCATTTTTCTGCACATATATGTGGCTGTTCCACAGTGACTATACTCCCAGAATACTTCCATTTCCTTACTTATTTCTAGAATTTTTGATTCAGGACTCATTTTCCAATGGACGCCATGTTGCAATTGCTTTGTGCATGGGGCCATGGCCGATTCCTGATGGGAACCTGTCCCTCTATAGACTAACATCTTCTGTGGGGAGGAGGAAACCTGGTTTTTCTCCTCTGCCATGCTGTGTGCTGAGCAGCCACTTCACTCTCAGCACGATTGCCAACAATATTTCCATAGCTCTCTGTAGTTTCTGACTGATTTCATGAGAACTGCTTGTTGTGGCACTGAGGTTTTTTAGCCATATGTATGTATTTTGTAGTTTTGTTTGGTTGTTTTTTTTTTTTCTTTCCATAAAGATAAACTTCTGGGGGAGGAAGGCTACTGCTCCAGCAGTGAAATCCTTAAGGCTTGTACTGGGAAGACATGTAAGAGGTTTTATGGGTGGTATTTATAGACCTTTTGCACTACAGGAACTGCAGAATAAGCCTGCAGTGAAGCTGAGAGTTTGTCTGCAAGGACCGGCCCTTCCCTGGCAGCTCCTGCATCTTAGCACCATTCTGAGAGACTTGAGAATAGTAATATTTTATGTGTGGTACAGAACAAAATTAGATATTGACTAATAAAAATTTGCGATAACCTGCAGTGAGGTGCTTTTCCAATCAACTCCTGAGACATCAAAATTATGGTGGTGTCTTTTGTAAAGCTGCGATCAAGCCCTTCTGTAATAAATCTTGTTTTCAGGAACCTGTAATAGAGTGTAGAGGCATACCTGGGAACATCTTGGGGGTTAAGCCTGGCATTCTGTAGAAATACCTCATCATGTATGCAACCAATTTTCAGGTAGCTGAACTGGGATATATATATATATTTTTTTTTTTAAATGGGAAATGCATTGAGAATTGCTTCAGGCAGGTATTTTATTTTCATAGGCAGGTTAATATGTTTAACAGACTGGGGCAATTTGAAATGCTGACCAGTGCTCCAGCACCTTTATTAATACAATCATTATTTTTTTTCTTTTTTATTTCTTTTTTTTTTTTTTTTTTTTTTTTTTGGCAGAAGCCCATAGTGGTTGCGGGGAGGTATTGGATCATTACATATCATGCTCTGAGCTTCCATAATAATGAAAAGATGCACCCTGCTGCAAAAAAGTTTAAGACAAACTTAGTTTTGTAACTGGCTGTGAAGTCATTGACTCAGTTTTTCAGCACTCTATGGGAGAAGGATGGTGGAAAGTTCACAGACAGACAAAGCTGGTAGAAACAAATACGTGGATGAGCCCCTGGTTCTAAATTGTTGAGGACTTCTTCCTCCAAGGTCAAGTGAAACTTCCTTTCTGGCAGAAATGTGCAGCCTGTGCACATATGTCAGGTAACAGATTTTTTTATGGGCTCTGTCTCTCAAAATCTCTGGCTGGTATAAACTTCTTTTGCTCACACCAGTAGGAAGCACATTGTAGCTTTACTTCATTAAAATAAGATTACGGAATAGCCTTTCTGAGGCAAAAATAGTGGGAGGCAGCGAGGAGCTTGTGTGTTCTTGTATTTTTGCAAAGAGGATCCTCTAATCCCTGCTGACCACTTCTTGTATAAAAGATGATTTAACTGCATGGAGAACAGTGTCTTTGAGATAGATTGAGTGGAAACATGGTACCTGAGACAATAATTTCTTCTGAAAGTGTTTATTCCTTGTGTTTCCTTTTAGAGGTAAATATAATCCCTGGTAATCCAGTCCCTTTAGATCACCAGTGTGAGGAGGCCCAAGGACCTTAGCCTGTGTGGGGACACAGATTGTCCTTAGAGGCCCAAATTCCCTTAGAGGTCTGCAAATTCCCTTCTCTCTGTCTTGGACATGCTTTTGGCGTTGCAGGATTCATGTACAATAAACAAGGATTAACAGTGCAGCAGGAGGCCCCCTTGTTGATAAAGGTCTCATTCCAGCAAAGCAGTTGTGTAGGTACTTGACTGTAAGCATTTGTATATTTACGTTGATTTATGGGGGCTTAGATGAATCAACCTGCACACTTAAGTGCTTTGCTGAATCAGAAATACAAATTTTCCACCAGCAGAACAGGAAGGGTTGTTACTGGGGGCACCTCTGGTTTTGATCTAGCCACACGTAAGGGTGTTTTTTTTTTCATTTTAAGCATGTGAATAATCCCAAAGAATATCTTTGTGGAAGTCAAGGTAGGGCGCTTGCGTCCATTCAGCGCTGACAAGGGAAAGGCAGTGCCGGTGCACGAGTACTGGTTCTCTCCTGCCCTCTCTCACGCGTTTCCGTGGAGCAGAGAATGGAAATGATTGAACATGTTGAGAGCTACCTCAGTGGTACAGCAGCATAGCCACAATGCCTGCATTTATGCTTCGAATTGTTCATTATAATAATTTTATTCAATATATTACACTGCTATAAATGATCCTGAAGAAAATACTTTCTGAAGACAAAAACTCTGCATTTCTCTACAGGTAACATTAATTTGGTATGAATTAAACTGATGTAGATAAACCAACTCTTCCTTTATAATTAATATTTGTATATCTTAAATAGAAATAGCCTTATTTAAAAAAAAACAAGCAAACAAAATTCTGCATTTAATTTTTTTTTGCAAAACATTTTTAAAAATCAGGTTTATTCTTTTGTATGATAAAACTAATTTCCTCCCTTTAACAACTCTTCACAAAAGTTTTCAGTGCTATAAACTCTAGTTTCATCATAGTAATTTTATGTAAAATATTTCTAGCATGTTCTTTGAATCAATAAGCAATTTTCATGCCAATAGATGGTAGAATTGGTGTACTTTCTTGTAATTTACAAGCAAATTGTGTGCTTTCCTAAAATGTGGGACAAGTAATTTTTTTTCCCATGTTGCTCTAATAACAAAAATCTTGCAACTGGATCTCACAGTTTTGGCTCAAATTCTGGCCGAAGTGAATGGGAAGCTCTGAGAGGCTCTTCTGCTAGAGCTATCAAAAAAGGGGGCTGAGCATTAACAGAGTTTAGAGAGAGAGATCAAACCTGACAGCAGTAGCCAAGCCTTGGATCACCTTAAAGGGATTGTGGAACTGCACCTTGTAGCTCCTTTCTTCAACCTGAGTGATGCATTTTACCTATAAAGCTTTATGGAACAGTGAGTGAAGTGTAGGGCACCACGGCATGTGTCACTTACGCTGTGAAGAGGCATATAATAATTAGCAAAGGGAGTAGAGTCTGGCACAGCCGGGTTGAGTGACAATGACCTTGAGCCTCCTGAAATCTGCTCTCAGCAAGGAAATTGGTGGCTGATTCAAAGGGCAGTGAAAGCAGCCAGAAATTGATAAGGTGTAAGACACACCATGGCCACGGTCCTGTTTCCTTAGACCTGGAAACTTTTCCTACTGCAGAATATAGGAACGGTGTGAGAGCAACTGTATGGTATTCTACTTATTATATGGAATGTTCACATACATTTGCATGATATTCCCATAGACATCTCTGGCTTCTGCTTCTTCGGTAAAGTCTATACAGTAATTATATCATGCCCTATTATTAGCTGAATGTTTCAGTAATTCTAAATACCGCCTCATTTTGTTATGTTCTTACACCAGGAAGAATTAAAGCATTTAAAAAAGCTGTGGGAAGTGTGAAAATAACTTTTTCCCTGGAGTCTAAGAAAAAAACACACCAAGTAGCTTGAAGAATTTTCTTTAATTGCAGCAAACAGCACGCAGCATAACTAGCTATCCATCATTTTGCCTTATATTTAGCAAAAAGTCGGGAATTCAAAGCAGAAAAAAAGTTAACAAATAAATAAAAGGGTGACAGCGCACTTGGCACCCTTCACCCATCACAATTTGGTGTGGAAAGAGGCAAACATTTTGCTTTGTTCTGGTGACACCACCAACAGGTGTTGCAGGATGCTAAGCTCCTGTTGCCAGAAAGAGAAGTTCTAGACCACTGAAAATGATTTTGTGGATTTTTCCTCTGTCCCTGACTTCATCTTCCTTTGCATTTATCTTCTTATCTCAGTGAGGATCACCTTAGTATCCCCTTTAAGACCTTCTCTTATGGCCACCTCTGGAGGAACTCCACTCTGAACTCATGCTAAGCAGCCTGTGGGAAGGAAGCCCTTCTGTATCACCTGAATTCACACCTTGCCGTGTATATTCCACCCAAGGTTTACTACAGCAGCAGGGGTTGTCATGTGCCTCCGGTATCACAGCCACCTTCTTTAGCAGCGACTAAGCAGGTCTCTGCCCCAAAGTGTGCCTGTTTCACAAATCTTCATTATAACAGCAGCAGAAATAACAAGCAGCAGGGGAGAGACTCAGTGGAAGACGGGAACCTAGAGCCACTTATTTGTCTCAGGTTGCTAGTATAGTTTCTCATGAACAGTGACAGGTTTTAATAAGAATATCTCAGGGTCAGTAATTCTGTACTGAATGAGCTCAGGAGCAAAAAACAGTTAGACGAGAAAGGGTTGTGGTTGCAATATGCACAAAAGTCTAGTTGAAATGGCTCTGAATCCATCTGGGGTCTTTCTGACCCAGTCCACAAAGGACAGGCCCTTGCAAAGAGAGAAGAAAGTCTGTATCCACTTTTAGGATACACCCAACTGAGGGATGAAGACATAAAAGAGTTTCATTGTGGCTTGAATATAAGGTTGGCTGTGAGAAAAAACATAATTGTGTGAGAAGGGTATCTCGTAATAGGAACAACTTGGTTCCCCAGCCTGCATCTCTATCTGTTTCTGGTGATCACCGAAGCCTAACTGCCCAGGCATTGTGTTGGGACATGCTTCCTAAGAAGATCCATGATCTCTTCCTAAGAAGATCTATAATCTCTTCCTAAGAGATCCATCTTGGGTGCCCACACCCTCACAGACAGCTCAAGTTGTGTCCACCAAGCATTTATCTCCCTTGCAGGAGATAAACAGAGAGTGTGCCAGGCATAGGTTGAAGAGACTTTAGACTGTGAATAACCAGGGGATGGCATTTCTCTAGGAGCCTGAGGAGCGTGCTCTGGGATGGCTGTGATGCCTTCACAGGACAGTTCATTCCCTCTTGCTCCTCTCCATGCTGTCATAGCTGAAAATGCAGCTCCCAAAGCTAGTAGCCTTTAGGGATATCTTAGAGGAGAGCAGCCCAAGTGCTTTAGCAAAGTGCTGCTCCCTTTGTCTTTCCCAAAAACTGCTGTTTGCAAAAGGCCTTTCCTGCAGCCCAGGTGTATCTCCTTCCAGCTATCATCTTAACTGTCAGAATTTAGAAATACACATGGTGATTTGGTCAGTGAGGAGGAGATGATGGTGCCCAGCATTTTCTACCCATCAGGTGGTCTAATCACACTTTCTGTGCCTGTTCATGATGTTACCTCCCAGTCTCAATTTTTGGATATGCTTGGTTGTTTTGGAAGCTAAAGCATCATATGCCTACAAGTTTGGTCTAAATCTGACAGCAGGTCCTATGATCCTGCCTCAGATCATTGCAGTGCATTGCATATTCACATCTTTTCCTTTCTTCCCATTTCTATTCAAACATTTTTTCCAAGTAGCTGCACATCCAAAGAGTTAACAATACCCACCAGACTCTGTATGTTAAAACCCAGCAGCTGTGGCATCTTCAATGTAATTTTCTCTACTTTCACCTTGTTATGTGTTCTTTAAAAGATTTGGTATTTAGCTTTAAAACCATGTTAAAATAATATGTTAAAAAGCCAGCAGTTTTCCAAAAGGCCCACGCTGCTGCTGCTTCTTTTTTTATTTCTTTTTTTTTCTTCTTTTTTTTTAATGCAAAAAATATACGAAGAACCTTGGCAAATAATTAAACATTCTAATTTGAGATAATCTTTGATTAATGAAGAAGCTGCTTTCGAATGCTCTTCTCTGGCTCTAATAATTGATCTCTAATTGTCCCATCTAAAGGTTATATATTGCCTTTCCTCATGATTGTGTCCTCCTAATGCCTTATAACTCGGATACAGCTATTAGCAACGTTCATTAATTCCTCTTGAAAATGCTGTGAACTTTCCGAATGGAAATAACGCTTTGTAAAACTAAGTTTAGTTTTGTTATTAGGAAAACCACACCAAAAGGTGTCACAAACCTGATGCGTAGTTATTTGATTCTAAATTATTTTAGAATTTATAAACTATTTGAGGATGTCGGACAGAGCATGTGTAGGAGGATAACTTAATTAAAAATAATGGCACAGGTGCTTTTTGTTCTCTTACTGCAAGTAAACAGGCGATGGATTTGCAATTAAGTGTGTGATGTCTAAATGGTAAATGCATTTATCCAAACGTTGGAGAACTATAGAATTTGGAATCTGGTGAAATGTTTGTGATGATAGAAAAACTCTGGGTAGTTTCAGAGGGATTTTATTTGGATCTTTATCGAGCTGGGACAACTAAACATATTTACTTAATTGAGACATGAAGGTTCTTCATAGTGTAAGTTATTAACTCATTTCTGGAATAAGCTGTTTTTTAGCCTTATTCTACACTGGTAAAACAAACCTTTTTAACCTGTCACTTGGCAGCCTTGCTTTTATGTGTCTTAAAGAAAATTGGCTAAACTTCTTTGTTTCTCCTTCTAGACATTAAGTGATGTACCCCAA
Source organism: Jacana jacana (assembly GCA_013400555.1). Classification (NCBI taxonomy): domain Eukaryota; kingdom Metazoa; phylum Chordata; class Aves; order Charadriiformes; family Jacanidae; genus Jacana; species Jacana jacana. Next base: position 44,610 of record VZTM01036479.1, read on the forward strand.
ATGTTGGCATGTGCCTGATGCTTGACCACAACATTACAGCACCAAAGCCTTGTAATTACCCAGGGCGTTTTCTGTGTAGTTTCATATTAAAAAAACGCATAAGGTACTTGCACAAGCACAGATTTTTACAAATACTTCTAATTAATACAATTTTAAAATGCTTTTACTTCCTTTGCTCCTGAATTTGTCAGCCTAATTTCATTAAAGTGAAATACTTATTCATGTGCTGCTTTCCCCAATTTTGGCTTAATTGTTTCCAGTCTGTACAGCCTGGCTGGCTGGAGATGTTTATTAGTGAGTAAATGTATTCTGGAAGGAGAGAGCCTGGCTAAATTGCTGGAAAGAAAAATTCTACAATCTGACCTTATCAAGACAGGATCCAGAAGGTTCTTATTTTTCATTTTGACTGCGGACTGTTAGCAAGGAAAAAAAAAAAAAATATTCCAGAGAAGTTAACTAAAGTCTATCACAGCAGCCATTGGATCTGGGAGGGNACCACCGCGGCCATTGGAGCGGGGGGGGGGGGGAATAAAAAAAACCCTGTCAAATAGTTATAAACTATTCTGTGGAATTGCAGAAAAAGGGTTACATATCTTGTAACGCTATAAAGCTATTTTCTTCTGGCTTTGGAAAACACAAATCTACTCCACACAAATGCACTTGGTATTTAGGGAACCTTTTAATATCCTTTAAGTATATGATAACACAGAATGAGCGTACGGCATCAGGGTATTCAATAATATATTTTGAGTGATCTTTAGCAACTCTCCTGAGCATTTCTGGCTTGCTAGAGGGAAATGCACTTTTCAAAGATCATGTGCAGTCCCTATGGAGACCTGTAACCTTCCTCAGAGCAATTCACCACAAACTGATAGGTCTGATCACAGAGCACAAGTGAGACAGTCAGTTCAAAATGCTCTGGGAATGCCTGGAGAATACTAATGGGAACCCTGCGACTGCTGAGTCACTACCGGCAACCGGGGTGGGGGGGTTCAGGCAAAGGCTTGTTTGAGGATTATAAATATCAATAGGAAGCCAGGTATTGGCAAAGCTTCATTTAGACCTTGGCCGTTTTTGCAGTCTGATTTGCTCCATAATCAGCTTATTAGGGAATCAAACAAAGATGAAATCGTCCGTTAGGGAGGGCTGAGAGGTTCAAGTCTGGGGACAAGGAGGGGAGGGAAGTGAGTGTATAGGTTTCAAAAAGCTGCTCTCAGCAGCACAAGAATCTGTGTTTATTCTTCCAGAAAAAGTTTGGTGCTTACCTGTTGTTCCCATGGAATTTGATGGGTTTATGAATAAAGGCAAGGTTTTCTCCTCACCTCTGTCCCTTTGCAAGAGCAGTGCAATGTCCTGGTGGTTTTAATGCGGAAGCTTGTTGGTTTTCTTGTGTTATTTGGCATTAAAGTATTTTTCAGGAATTTCAGCTTTGCTGAAATGATCTACCACTGCTTGAATGTGTGCTGTTAAACCCTCTCTGATAAAAAGCTGCAGTTTGAGTTTCTTATCACAGAACATGCATGAATTCCCTTCCTAAACCACCACTGGCTCTTTATAGTGGCCTCCCTGGGGTGTCACACACCACTTTGCTGCCTGTCATGATCCTTTATGTACTATTGCTTCCTCTACTGCCATCCAGAACAGTAGCATAGTATTTAAATCAACCACAGCCTGTATTTGCAATTTTAGTTCTTGGAGGGACTTCTCATAAAGCAGTGCTAGGCTGTGTGGCACTGTTTTTCGTTTGTTTTTTTTTCTTTTTTATTATATTATTTTTTATTATTACTGTTTTTCTATAACACACATATAGTACAAGCTCAGCTTGTTATTTTTCTGACCTGTCTTTTCTTCTTTCTTTCCTCCCTGAGTCTTGCTCCAGATGGTAACTGCTGCAAGAGCTTGAAAATAAAAATGAAAGTGTGGAGTTTATTCACTTTTATGGAGCTGGAAACAGGGGGCAGAGCAGAAAGGAAAATGCACCATTCTCATTTGTCTGCTGTGGTTCAATTAATGTTCCCAGCCGTTAGTCAACCCACAGTGGCATGAACAGCATCATAGAAGACACTGCACACAAGTATTTAAGAAAAAAGGAAAGACCTGGTATTGCGGGGAGCCTCTCAGTGAGGGTTTGTTGTTATTACCCCATTGCATCTGGCCTGTAGCTGATTTCTGGTTCCCCCTTTCTCAGAAGATTTTTGACCACAGGCAGGAAATGTGCGACAAGTAGATGAAGAAGTTGGTGCTGGTCTCTTCTCACGGGCAATGAGCGACAGGACAAGAGGGAATGGCTGCAAGCTGCAGCAGGGTAGGGTTAGGCTAGACATTAGGAAAAAATTTTTCACGGAGAGAGTGGTCAGCCAGTGGAATCAGCTGCCCAGGGAGGTGGTGGAGTCACCATCCCTGACTGTGTTTAAGAGCAGATTAGATGTGGTGTTGAGAGATCTAGTGTAGGGGGGAACTTGTAGAGTAGGGCTGATGGTTGGACTTGATGATCCCAGGGGTCTCTTCCAACCTAAATGATTCTATGATTCTATGATTCTATGATTCTAAGTTGGCAATCGTCCTGTACTGTGAGAGTCCAGACACCTCACTGGTCATTTGGTGGGTGATGGACCAGTGGCTGTATAGAAAAAGGCTATATCTGGTGCGCAGACACCTTTACCTGTCTTTGAGAGCATCCTAGAGAAGGAGTAGTTGGGAGATTTGCTGTAAATCCACCCCCAAAGCATTCAGGTTAATTTTAGGAAGGTTTTAAGCAGAACATAGCAAGCAGCTGCTGGGAGAAAAGGGGCTGCCAGGTCCCCTGTTTTGCTTTCAGTCCCTCAAATTCTCCCTTTGCTGTCATGCTATTCTCCCTCCAGATCTTGTGCTTGGTAAAAATGACTTGAAAAGTCCCCCCTGTCCGAAGCAAACAACACCAAATATTTGACCAGAGTGGGAAAAAAAAAAGGTGTTATCCTTTACAAACATTCAGATGTACCATCCCCTATAGTAAGAGGCTTGTAAGACATACATGTATGCACATTCCAACTGGAAAAGCAGGCGAGGGCATCAGAAGTGCAGTAGTCTTTTATAAGTAGCAGCTAAATTGGAGAGATACAAGGAAGTTTCACCTATTCAAAATATATTATTTTGCTGTTGCAGCTACTTTGTAGTTAACAAAGCCAGGGGGAGTTACCGTTCTTGTTTTTTCTTTATGTGGAAATCACTTGACACTGATTCCCTTATTGTCCCTCTCTGGCTATTACTGTTATTAGAGTAGTGGTGGAATATTTCTCCCTAAATGATACCTAAAAGCAAATAATTTCTTATTTCTACTTTTTTCCCTCCATAAAGAGTCATCTTTAAGAATAGATTTTAAAGGACAAACGCTGTGTTTAAAGGCTCAGAAATAAATGAAAATGATAATTGACACAGAGCATGAAGAGAAACAATATTAGGAGCAGGTCACAAAAGGGGGAAAACTCCATATGTGTTTAAGGAGGTGTGCCTAACAGTGCCACTGAAAAGAAAATACAGAAAAGTGCTTCAGACAAGCAAGAAGATTTCAGGAGATAACTTTGGCTACCTGAAAGGCAGCCAACAATTTAACAGGAGCTACTAATAACTGCTTCATAAATAATTAAGAAATAATAATAATAAACCAACCCTGGATCATAGTTACAGAGCATTAACTCTCCATAAGGCAAAGCTCAATAGACTGAGTGTTTTTCAGTCTTAACCAGAATCACACAGCCAGTCATCTGGTGCTGCAAATAGGCCAAATGTACATCTTCCCTTCAAGTCACTTCAGAAGCAAAATATAACTCTCTAGGACCTTGGAGGGTGGAGAACAAGGTAAGTGGGAGTAGGTGTAGGGCATCCTGATTGAGTGGGGTTTAAATGCAGCTGGAGGTGAAAGAAGAGCCTTTTCAGGCAGAACAGAAGTGTTGATGGGGTGGAGACAAAACAGAAGTGATAGGAAAGTTGGCACAGCAAGCTCAGCAGAAAGACCAAAGGTTTCAGGCTCTGTTGTTTACTGAGTTGTTGCTGTTAGGCCTGAGGTGAAATGCATCGTGCTATCATAAGGTGCAGATGGTAAGCTTTAAAAAATATCTGCGGGGCTTGCCTTATCCGTACAGGCAACCTTAGGTTTTTCTAAGCAGATGTGAGCCGAGCAGAGCTCTGTGCTGCGGGAGCAGTGTGTGCTTGGACAAATCATTGCCTTGCTCCTACTTTTCTGACTGTGTTTTCCTCCCCGAGGGTCTCCCAGGCCGTCGCAGCCTGGGTAAGACCTGCCTTTTTCTGTTAAGGAGAACCCTTCGTTGTTTACTGGATCATTTTACCCTCTTGACAGCAAGAGTGCCCTGGGCTAGCACTGCCAAGGCAAGCCTTCATGACCTGATGGACCAAGTGTCCTGGCATCCCATCTGGCATGAGGTGGGTGTGCTTCAGGGGTCCCTTTGTTATTTATTGTTGTCACATGTCTTGAGAAGAAGACATATGCTTTGTCAAATGAATTTATTCCAAGTTGTATTGGCATTCCTGTGGAAAAGGCTCACGTAGCTTATTTCAGTTAAGGGACGAGGCTCCCATGACAAGGGCTCAAACGTGCTCTGGTGAGCCTGAGGCTGGCGGTGACAGATGGCAGATGGGTACGGCAAATGGTGAGGGTGACAGACGAAACGAAGAGGTATCAGGGTGCTCATGGATGTGTCTGGCAGAGCACGGCTTAACCTGGTTAAGCACCTCAGAATGAGCTGGGGAAGCTGTTGGTATGAGAAATGTGTTTGTCTGCATCATCCCATCCCCCTGCCCTTAATTTCCTCTCTGCTCAACCTACCCAAGAAAACCCTCAGTTACAGACATGCAGAGCTCATCTTCTCTCAAAGTTGTAAAACCTTTTTTTTAGGCTTTTTTTTTTTTTGGGGGGGAGGGTGTTGTTTTGCTTTTCCCCCTTCTCTAAACTATCTGGCAAACGCCACCGCCTTCTCAACACTCTCCCAACAGCTTCTTGGAGAGGGTGATGGCAGGGCTGCACTCTGAATTTTCAGCCGGTGCCTGCTGGGACTTCAGCAGCCTCATGGGACCTTGCTCCCTTGTGCATTGGTCTCGCCATGGCTTGCAGTGGCTCCTTCTTCCCGTTCTGTTCTCTGGTCACTTCGCAACATCACAGGAGTTAAAAAAAGACAAACCTATAGATTAGTTCTCCAGCTTTATAAAAAAAAAAACCAAACAAAAAACTTCCAAGGAGACATATTTGCTCTTTTATTTTTTTTGGAGCATTTTGTTTAAGGGCAAAGGTTTTTGGTTTTGTCTTTGTTTTTCTTTCAATCCATCTGAAAAGTTGAGAAGAATAGCTGGGAAGAAGGGGTCAATATTCTTGCTCTCATGAAAGTCTGCAACCATCTGGCCTTTGCCAGCGCAGCTGCTTTCCTGCCACCACTGACAACCAAGGGCAAAACTCAAGATACTTTTTCAAAGGAAAATGCAGTGGGGAAAAAAATCATTCTGCTGTTCACATACTTTTATTTCCAGGGGCAAAATGAAAAGTTTCAGTGCATTTCAGCTTGATTTGATCTAAGTGGCCAAGCAAACAAGAAATAAATACCCTTTTGGGGTGCATTTGATGTTAGATCCCTCTTGCTTCAGTAGCTGAGATGGCTCAGCCTCCTGCTTCTCTTTGTTGGCCCAAATTCCTGGTGGTGCAGTTTCTTGAGCAGCAGTCCAGTTGTCTTGTGGTGAACAAGGCAAGTCAGTGGGAAATTCAAAAAAATCATTTGGCAGTGCAAAGGAAGGCAAAGATACTGCAGGAACTGATGGATAGAGATTTATTTTGGGTCAATATTAAGTGCTTTGTGTGGTTGTTTTGTTGTCTTTATCTAGCAATGAAGATGAAATGTTACAGTTCAAGAGTGTCAAATATTGGTGGTTACTGAATTTTTTTTTGGAAATACAGTTAATAAGCATTAGTGCAGGGGCCTGGGTATGCACAACACCAGGATGGAGTTGTATCTCTAAATGACATGGTTAGTCCACAACTCTGACTCCTTTGCTTTTATCTCTCTTCTTACTGATTTGTTTTGGGGTTGATTTGAGTCAGGGTTTTTTTTTGTGGGTTGTTGGTTTTTTTTTTATTTTAGTTGTTTTTTTTCTTTCCCTCCTGAAACTATTTTTGTTACTTCCAGACAGCTGTGTTCTAGTGATGAGTAGGAATAGGTGTTGTTCAACCTTGAATGGTGAGCTAGGCCTCACACAAGCCCTTACAGAGTATAAAGAGAGATACCAACTCTTTTATTCACCAGTTTCACTAAAATTTTTCTGTTTTCCACACTGGCTAATCTATGTGCCATGCAAATTCCCACCCCTCCCTCTGCTATGCGCCTGTGAACATTGACTTCTAGCTGTTATAATATCGATCCGCTCCTTCACTAAAGCAAAAGAGTTTGGTTTAAAACCATTTTCATTATAATCGGGTGTCCATCCTCATGGACGGAGGGATGGGAGAAAGGTGCCTTCTTTATTTAACTAGAGCTTTAACTTTTGCCATGGTGTCAAAGGGGAGGAAGGAAAAGATAAATATATATATATATATATATGTGTACGCACACATGGTTTTTGGTTAACTCCGGGAAGTCATGTGTTAGGTCATGGTGCAGGTCAGAGTCTGGAGGAGCAGGCACGTGACTGTGGCTGTTTCTTCATACAACGCCAAGTATTTGCACAAGAATTTCATCATCCTCTCTCAGGAACAGCTGCCAACCGCAGGGTAACGTGGGTTTTGCTGTGGAGGGGAAAAGATGAGTTTTATATGCAAAATTTATTTTAACACTAAACCACTTCTTGACACGAAGGTCAATATGTGCCTAAATTATTTGAAGTAACTGAGTTTATTATTATTATTCTCTGTCACATATCCCCTTGCTGCAGCTGTGACACTGTGCTGTGTAACTTATTTAATTATACAGTTGTGTTTGCTGCTGTGTGCCTGTTGTTGGGTGTGCTATGAATATTTAGATTTCCCTTTCTCTGCAGTTCTGGAATTTAAACAAATTCACTGAAGTGTATTTAGCCTGAAGTAATCTAGAGTGTGTGTTGCTTTGGGCTGTGCATTTTTAAGGCACTTCCGTCTGCATAATTGCCTTCACAAAAGCAATTTCGTTCTTGCAAAGATGGGAAGGAGAATCAGCCCTCACACGTTATGTGTTTTGGTAGGGTTTCTTTTTGTTGTTTGTTTTTGAAAAAGCTTCAATCCGCCGTGCTATTGGTGCTTTCAGTGGGTGTATTTGGATAGCAGGGACCTATACTGCAAACTTGTGTGCTTATACAGGTGCACGCCCCCCCTTTTCCTTCCAAAGAGTCCATTTGGACTCTAACCTGAAAATGTCAAAGGTCTGTGGGCTGAGCTGCATTTAGCAACCTGGTAAACAGCTATTGGAGGGCAGAAAGTGCATTTCCATGATAAACTCTTTTTCTCTGAGGATATCAATACGGCTTTTTAAGTAGGGCTTCATTGTGTGTCTGTCAGCACTGTGCTGGGTAGAAAGACTGTGAGTAAAATCTTGGAATATTTAAAGAAAATGTTTAAGGGGGGCAAGGGTACTTCTCTTTTTTTTTTTTTTTTTTAATAAAGACATCAAGATACAATTATAGACAGAGCGTAGCTTTATAAAAATATTATAAGTGGATCTAAAAATAGGACAAATTATCGTTCTTATAATTAAGCCTAATGGACCTTCCTGTGTAAGTTTGATAAGATGGCTTGTTAATATTCACACTTTTTTTTCTATTAGTCAGTAAATTATTCATAAAGGACAAAACAGAAATAATCACCCAGACATTCAGATCACTTGTGTCTGGCTAATTCTTGTCCATTGTCTTTTATAGGTTTAAAATGGGAAAAGAAGTAGTGGGGTTGATATCTGTGCTAATAAAATACCTAATAATGACCATTTTCTAAGTTTAAATTGTGTATGCTTTGTTTGAAAATGAAAGATTACCAACAATCATTTGTGAGTTCTTCACTTTGAAGCAGTATGCAGCTGAGGCAAAGTCTGTGAAAGAGTCAAAAGAGCAAAGAAAGAGTTACAAAAAAAAAATGCTGATTGAATGTCATCTCTACCTTTTTAAGTTGAACAGTGTAAGGAAGTTTCAAGGAAAAGAAGAAGACAACACCTGAATGCTTTTTTTCATTTTTTTTCTCTTCAAATGTTGATTATTTGTACTCTAAGTAAAGAGTATTCATTATGTACACTGATTATTTTTACTTTAAGCTGTATGAAAAAGTTCCTCATAAGGAACCCTCTTTATCAGGGTAGAAATTGTATTGTGCATTGATGAGTCTGAATTTTAATTTGAAGAGGATACAGAATATAGTTTCCAGTTAATTTCAGATAATTAGGTGGAGTGAAGGTGGAGCTGTATTTTTTCTACATATAGAAAATAACAAATTACTTAAATCATTGTAAATTAGTGCTTGAGATTCCATTCTAAAAATTAGAAAATTCTATAATGCTGGTCAGAGTTAAAAAATAAAAAAAGCAGAAGGAATAACCCCAAATAATTCTGGGGTTCCCTCTCTAGGAAGCCTAATTCTCATTCCAAGGACAAACGTACTTTTTTATTCTGGTCTAAGAATTGGATCTTTGGGATTTCATTCCTCAATAGGATTTTGATTGATTTTATTTTAGTAGTTTTATCTTATTTCATAATGTTTGTATTAAATCAGATACCTCTGAGCACTTAATCATTTTTAGCTTCTAGATCTTTATATTTAATATTATATTTGCTGTCAAAATGTAATATAAATAAGAATCACAATAAACGTAAGTCATTGATCAGATGCAGCAAACTACGGCAATGACAGGGAACAAAAACCCTGCTCCAGAAATCTCTGTCTGTAATGGAGACACCTATTGACTTCAGTAGGTTTTGGGTCAGGCCTCAAATGGAAACAAAACCCATCTATGTTTGCCAGACAGGTCAGCAGATGACCTAAAATATGATAGTCATTAATCCACTCTAATAACTGTGTGTCTTTACTGAAAAAATGTCTCTAGCAAGACAAATAGTAGGATGCTCCTCTGTGTTCATATGCTGCAAAGCAGAGAATCTGCAGACCAGATGAGAGGGATCTGGTGTATAAAATCAAACTGTCCTTCAAGCACCTTTATCATCTGTCTCCTGATCATAAATTGCATGGGAGTTAAGTAGTACTGACTGTGTGCACCCCAGGAGGTATGTGTTGGAGACTTCCAAACCTTCCTCATAGGTTGTGTCTAGGAGAAGACGTAGGTGACAACAATACCGATGCTGCATGGTCCCCTTCTTAGGGACCAGGGGAGCTGAGCATCACTGAACAAATACCCCTTACTCCAGTGAGTCATCTGCTTAGTGGGAGATTAAAAGGCTCCTTCCCTTACATCAGGAACTATGTCACTGGGGAGCCAAAATAATCCAGGCATTAACTTGAGTGGGAAGGAGATTGTGTAGAAGATACTACATAGACTAGTGTGTCATCGTCTTATTTGCAAGGAGCTAGTCAGGGAGGCTTGATTTTCAGCCCATTCTCCAAGGATTGTTTCCATAATTTGCATTAAATACTCATTATTAAAAAGAGAGGACTATATCTTGATTATGTGAGTATGTACTGGACATGCTTTGATAATGCCTTTGGGATCAGGCCTCCCATGTTAGCATTGCAAATCAAAGAAACAAGCCTTTGGAAGCAAGAAGTAGTTTCATTTTCCAAGTGCTGATCCCCGTTTTGCTTGAAAATAAACCCTGATTTACTGATTAAGCCCATGGGTTCTTAAAATTTGTAACTCAAAGTGAAAGCTAAGTTACTTTACACTGTGTTTAACTATAGCAAAGTGCCAGTATTAGTGATGGTCATAGTGTATGTAAACATATCTTGCCTTTCCAGATGTTTCACAGCATCTACTGGGGGAAATAAAGATCTCTAAACATCTTCCCTGATGACTGCTGAATGGGTCCAGAAGGTCAATACTCTTCTGACCTGCAGAGGAGCAGAGATGTCATTACCCATATCCCACCAGAAGAGCTGTCGGGGGCAAGGTCTTGGATCTTGAGCTGGAAGGAGCTGGGAAAGGGTTCTCTGGGGAATAGGGAAGCCTGCTCACGTCTCCGTCAGGGCTGTTGGTGGGGTACCAACTGTCTGGGAGGTGACTGGTTGGGTGTATTGATTCCAGCCAGCTCAGACACTTTAGCTTTACACCCAAAGCTTTGTCTAGGTGTAATTCTCTGCCTCTGAGAAGCCTTGAAGAACACTCTGAATACCAAGATGTTGAAATATCTTTTGTTTTTGACCATTTTTTTCCTTTTTGTCAGCTAAGAGATGATTAGGATGAATGAGTGGGAATGATAAATTTGGTGACAATGAGGAGGTGTGACCAGCCTGTGTGGAGACAGCACAAAAATAGGATCTCTCCAATACCTACTGGGAGAATGTGGACATAAGCTAAATGAAAACTGTTCTGGGTTTTTTTTGGTTTTTTATTTTTTTGTTTGTTTTTTTCACTCTACATGCTGATGGGAGAGGAAAAATTGCTATTGTGCAAGATATCAAGCCTGGAAGGGAAAAAGTAAATGTTCTCATCATAAAGTAAATGATAGCAAATTAAACCAGGTAACTAGCATCGTGCTGGCCATTTGGCTGGAGTATAAACAGCTTTGGATTAATTGGCACTAGTGATGCTGTGCTATTTAGGGGTTTATATTTACATGCCCAAGGTTATCTGTCCCATATGTGTTGATGAAGCTCTTCTGGGTGGCCTTCAGGGATTGGCATAAAGCTTTGAGAAAAACCATAATCTGCATTTATATATTTGCTCCAAAAAGAATAAAGAAAAATGCGTCATAAGGGCTTTAATATTTAAAAATTATATATCTGTAACCTGGAATATACTATTACACTGACTCTCAGAACCTCTCTTCCACAAAAACCCAAACTTTCTTTTTCAAACAGAGGGGGAGAAGCCATATTCTCTGGTGGTCCTGTGCTGCATATTGTGTGTTGTTCTGTCCTATTTCCACCTGGAGTTTTCTGTTCCACCAAAACTCTTCGGGATGTTGAAAAGGCAGTAAAAATTGTGTGGTTTAATTATACAGTTCCCTAAGCTGGGGAAACCACCAAGCACCTCGATGAGACTCTTGACTGCCTTCTGCAGCAGAACGCAGCAGGCAGCACTGGCCAAGGTTTGTCCTGAAGTGCGGAGTATGTGTCATAAATTCTCTTTGCCAATAGATCTGTAAAGCCAAGTGCACAAATGCTATCTTGAACACAGTGGTGTCTCTGAGCATTACACTTACAGAGCTATTCTTCTTACAAAGATCAATGAGCTTGTAAATTTTCCAGTTACACTTCTGGATATTCTGTTAGAAACTGTGGTCTGTTGTGTTTGCAGCTTGACTCAGGCTTCTCTCCCTTCCCAGGGAAGAACGAAGCTAAAACACCAAGGATACCCATTGTAACTAGAAGGAATTATTAAAGATCCTGGTCTTGAAAGCCACATTTCTAATGATGCCTTTTGTCTGCCATCCGTATCCTGCCTGCTCTGCCCCAGTACATGAGCATGGCTGTTCACAAACACCCCCTTCCTGTTTTTAAGAAAGGAAAGCTGAAAGAGGCTGAAGGACGATGCACAGCCTGGAAACAACTTCAGTGTAGCCGAGCACCAGCTATTTTTAGGAGCTCAGACTGCGGGAACAATAATGCCACCTCTGGCTTTGAGATATCAAAATTGTGAATGACACTTAGCACTTGTAACTGCCATCAGTCTGGTGGGAGAACTTAAAAGCTGCTGATACAACTTAAAAAAGGGAAGAGCTTTGTTTCTATAGAGGTGAGGAAAAAAAATAACCACAACACCTTTTGGGGGATACAGCAATATGTTGCCTTGGAAATACTTGAGTTCATCAGTTTTACCATTCTAGTCAAATGCTTCACTTTTTAAAAAGCTTTAAATCAAGTAAGTTTGGGTCATGAATGATGCAGCTATAGTGGCTGCTTATCAGCTGCTCGTGAATATGCATACTGCAGAAGCTAAACTGTGGCATTCTTCATTTTTAGGGTGAAACTGAATGACCTGAAAATGGATCTGTCTTCTTCTGTGTTACCAGCAACCATTTTAGAGCAAACTGCCTTGCGGCTGGGCTGCAGTCCCACAGACAGGAAACTTGCTTTTCGCCTAGATGAAGAAGACGAGTTAAGGCATCTCCGTGAATGTTTCTGTATCCCAAAAATCAAGGATCTGCCCCCAAGTGAGNTGTGTTTATCACACATCTCTGGAAATCATTGTCACTTATGAGATAATGGAGCAATTGCAGTCATAGCCAAGCACAGTATGTCCCTGATGTTGCTAAATCAATCCATCAGCTTGTTCTAGCACCAAAAGCTTTATGCTCTCATTCCCACCCTGAATAAAATGCGAGGATACAGTACTTAGGCGGTGCTTATGCTGTCAGTCAGCTGCTTTGAACAATATAGTGACTGATTGGAAATTAGAGGCAGAAGCATTTCTATCTAATGGTTTGAAATGGCAATGTCACTTGCAATAGTTCAGAGCAGTTGCTTCCTTGGTATAATAGAGTATTATCTATCTAGTAACAATTATTTTAGTTAATGAAAGAAACGGTAGGTATATTATATTAACATTTATGCCTTATTGCTAGGCATAGTAGAGGAGATATTCTTCCCGGGGCCGAATGGAAGACTGTGCCTTAGAACAAATAATTGATTTGAGCAAATACTTCATAATGAAATCTTTTATTTGAAGATCTTTCCTGCTTCCCTCATGAATTGCCTACAAAGAGATAACTGCATGTAGCTTCGAAGGAGCCATGTAAAATGCTTCTAGAAAATTTTCTGCTTCATTCCTGGTCTGTAAGTTGGTTCTGGAAGCCTGTGACTTGCCTGGGTGTGGAGAGGACCTGGTGTGCCTGCAAGGAGGGACATGCGGGAGGGCTGGCAAGCTGAGAGGGAAGCATTTGCTTCAGGTTAGCATGACCAACACACAAAAAATACAAAACATTTCCATATTTAGGTTTGTTTGTTTGTTTGTTTGTTTGTTTGTTTGTTTGTTTGTTTTTTGTACCCCCTGCTGTTGCTTTGTCTCGCCAAAATCATGCAGGGAAACCTGGTGGGACCATCCACCTGTGGAGGCAGCATGGCCCTGGGCTTTTCACCTGCTTCCCAAGTCCTGTCTGGGTTTGTTTTCAGCTTTTGCGTCAAATACATGGGGAGCAACAGCTGTGCCTGCTCTGCAGACCATGGTCATAGCACATTGGAAGCTGAAGAAATGGCATATTATTTCTCTAGAACATATATGGCCATAGTCATTCTCTCCCTTTTTGCCTTGGCAGAATACATCTGTTAAAGAATTAAGGGGAAAAAAATGTCATAGAGGTTTCTTGGAAAAATGTTTTGTTTTTTTTTTTTTTAAATGCAGATTCAATTTTCTCCAGATATTTTTCTGAAAACAGTATTGACAGTACATTCATCAAATTATGTCCAGTAAAGATCTCTGATTGAAAAATAGTGTCAATTGTCTAAATTCCTGGACATCTTTTGAAACTATCTTTGTTCTCAGAATCTTCCTGCTTAGCAAAGATGAATGTCAGGAATACAGTCTGTGCATGTCCTTAGGGCATGGGGATGAAAAATCTTAGCTCTCTATGTACTGGTGGTAGCAACTTATCTTTCCCCACATTTAAATCTCTGAGTTTTGCTATTTATATTATTCAGAGCAGAACTGGACACTTTACAAATATTTAAACTTGGTGCTTCCTCCATAAGGAGGAGGTGTTCTCAGGCTGTCTGCCAAGAAGTCTATTTTTTTATTTATTTTTTTTCCCCCTGCTTGTTTAAGAGGGTTTCCTAGACCCCATCTGTTTGTTTGACTGTGACTATTCTGCACTCAAAGCCATTCTGGCTGCCATTGCACTGCTGCAGAATGTCCTTCTGAAGTTGGGAAGATGCTGGAAGGCAGCACATGTGGCTCTTTTGCTGTTGCTCTGTTGCAATCCAGCTCGACTAGAGCTCCTCAGCCGCAGCTGTGTCTTTGACTGTGGCAGGTGAGATGCCTCTCAAGAATATGAAAGGTCACTGTTCAGTGCGGTGTCTCATCAGCTTCAGATTAAAGACCCTTCTGAGAAGTGCATAGGGGCTTTAATATCCCTGTGCCACTTTTTATTACTTCCTCTCCAACCTCCAGTATTGTTTGTTCATCAATTACCATAATATTTAGACCCAAAGATTGTTGATATAATTTTTTTTTTCCCAGTTATTATAAATATTTACTCCTGAGTCTGTGGATGTATATGTTTTAGTAAGGATATGCAGCCTACAAAGTGGTACTGGTTGAGCAGCTGGCAAACCCTTCATTCTTGTGTTCCTAAATTGAGGGGGTTTTCCCTCCCCTTTTCCCCCTGTCTCTCTTTTCTGTGCTTCAGCTGTCATCAGGAACAGCTTCCCCGCTGAAAAACTGCAGGGGTGTAAATATCCCTCTCTATATTTACATTATGTGTCTATACCATAGAGACAGGTCTCCCATGACATTTATCTGAGCACAGGAGCGGATCCTAGATAACATGCTCCTGAAGATAAATGTCATTACAGATATTAGCCATCAAATATTCTTTATATATTTACATAAAACATTACAATGAGGTTTTAAAATGAAGCCTTACAAGAAGCAGATGAGAACATCCAAAGCAGACAACTGTAAGATGACGTACATAAAAAATATGTAGAAAGTCATTATAATAGTTTAATTTAGTTATCAACTTATAAACTGTCACAGCTGTTTATTTGTTATATCGATCAAGTGGAAACCACACACAGACTAACTCCCTGGCAAATCTTTTCTTTAAGTGTAAGCATAAGGCATGAGGCTCAGGTGGGCAAATAGGAAAAGATGACAGCAGGAGATTTAGAGAAATGTTTGGATCTCCGAGCTCTTCTCGAAGCTGACAACAAAGTCTCCTTAACTCTTTTTCATGCGCTGGGGGGATTTAGGGAGGACTGGATTGCAGTCGGGTGCCAGATCACCAATCTGATTAAAGCTATGGCTTGTGCTTTGTCATCTTGTAAAGGAATAGAACATCATTTGGGTTTCTTGGGAATAAAAAGGTGTCCCAGAGTGAAGGTGTTGAGCTATATTTCCCCGAAGAGATGGTTAAAGGTAGTGGTTAATCTTCTAAATTTGGTTCTTTGTTTGAAGGGGTTGTGAGAGAGTATAGGCAGGTGGGAAAGAGGTGATCTTTTATCCTTCAATGAGGGATAGGACTCAGATAATTTATAAACAACTTTAGTCCTTCCTTTCTGGTTAATAAAGATACTGTGTTTTTCCATTTGTTTGGAATGAATAATTCTGAAAGTAAACTTGCTTTTTCTTTGAGGCTGAAAAGGTATAAAAATGCATCTTTAATACAGACAAATGGCTATATTTAGTATGCAAAATAATGTACATTATTACATCTAACTCGTTTGCATGGTTCTGAGTAGGTGTGAGAATAATTTAGAATGTATCTAATTAATCTTAATGTAACTTATTGTTCATGTATTTATTTTTTTTTTTTATTCAGGCTACTTTAAGGACACGTTTCAATAATTATCTCCTGTTTGCTTTGCACCAGCCTTTATTTCATCAATTGTGCTAGTTTCCTATACAATATACAATTTCAATATACATTGTATGTCAACCATGGCTCTTCCTGAAATAAAAGGGCCAATACTGTGACAAATGAGGGTAAAGTAATTTGAGGAAAGACACGGACCAGTCTTAGGAAAGCAAATGCATTACTTTTGCTGTGAAGAATATCATGGTGACCAAGGAAGTAGTGGAGCACAACAGTGTGCTGTTCAGGAGAATATGTGAAATGACTGAAATGCTGCAAAAACCAAGCCTAGTTTGGGAAGCAGCGGTGGTCCAAAATGAGTCTTTAATGATATTGGGGAACTTTTTATATATATATATATATATTTTTTTTTTTTAAACAGCTTTTTTGTGAAAAGAGTACAGCCCAATACAGAGTTGATAACATGTCAACAAAAAAAAAGAATATCCAGCATAACTGGCATAAAAGTAGAAAATTACACTTTCTCAAAGTGGTAATGCCGTCTCTCTCCAACAGTGACCCAAGAGCTGTTTTTATTTAGAAAACACTGTGGTGCAAGAAAAACTAATTTGCTTATAATTCCTTACCTGTTTTAATGCTTGATTGGAATTTAAAGAGTATTAGTGAGATTGAGCTGCAAATTCTTGAGCAAATCACCTTCTCTCTATTCCCAAAGAGGTGGTATTATTGTGTTTCTTGATAGGAAAAGAATTGTTAATAGACCCAATTCGGGAGCACGGATAATATTTATGCCTCTCCATTTTCATTCATATTAGAATAGAGATGAAAAACAGACCTAGTATCTGTAAAACAGATTAGGCTGAAATTGCTCTCTGACTTATGCTTTTGAAAAGCTTCTAAAGCTTTAATTAAGAAATTACCTAAGCTGTCTATACTTCTGAAAAATGTGTTTCTGGTGAAGTCCAATGAAGTTGGTAATTGTTAGTGCAAAAGGTAGTAAGACCTTTTCCAGGCATCTAATCTATTTTTCTACAGCCCTAACATAAAATTTTCACAGGCAGAAGAGAGATCTTATCATTTGTTTCCAGCGTGTATCTTAATATATTCATTCATTTGATCTTTTTTCTGAGGTATAGCAACTATGTTTACCAAAAATACAAGTAATGTTAGCTGTTGAGATATTGTAAGTATATGAATAGATGAATGCAAATTGCTTACTATTTCTAGAAGGTCACCATAACTTGTCCCTCCAAGAATCTCTAACACGAGAAATAATAGAAAAAGACAATGTTTGGATTGATAGATGATGACATGGGGTAATTAGATTGTTCAGAACCTCACTACAGCTATTATTTATAAATTTTTACCGCCTTGCTTTTCTCCTAATCATTGAAAGGATTTGTCAACATAGATTTCCTCCTCCTCAGATGATGATGATGACTTGAATTGCAGCCCACAATATATGCTGAGAAGACAAGAACTTTTGAGACTGCTTTAAAATATTCTGTGCAATGACCAGATTTTTTCTAAATAGTGATTTAATCATGCGGGGAGAACTTACATGAAAGACATAGATTTACCTAGTCTTAACTTTTATTACAAAGCATGATTCAAGTAGTTTCATAACTCAGCGTAGTAATATATTGGTGATGGAAGAAGTGGATAGCCTGGTCAGGAAAATGCTCCCTTTTCACTCACTTCGTTACAGACCTGACAAAATCAGTGCTGATGTCTGCTTCCCATACAGCCCCAGAGACCTGGGGATTTAATGCTTCCTCATCTCACAATAGCTCCGGAACAGGAATAGGTGGACTCAGCCAAAAATTGCAGGAGGATGAGGGGAATAGCTGCTTGCAGATTGCCTGGTGGTCTTCCTCCTTCGATCCCTTTGCAGGGACACCTGCATGGTGTCCTGGGAGGAAGGTCAGGATGTGGCACCTCCCTTGGCACCTGGTGACCACAGTGTCCCAGGAAGATGTGGAGCAGGCAGAGCTCTGGGTGGTAACATACATGTGTCTACACGTGTGTTGTCTCTCCTGTGCTCTCTCCCACATACATGATGTTTATGTGGTTTCCCTCCATAGCTGACCTGAGCCTGGTTGATGGAGAAGAGAGCTGTGTATACTTTGCTGGGAATTCTCTAGGGCTCCAGCCAAGAAAGGTTAAAACTTACTTGGATGAAGAACTGGACAAGTGGGCTCGAACGTGAGTACATCGCAGGGTATGGGAGATGCCAATCCATGCTCCAGATGAGCACGTCATTTTATTTTGGGATCTTCCTTGGACATGCCTGAATAGAAGAATAGTGTGTTAAAACCTCTACAGCCCAGGAGTAAAACTTGTTTAGTGGTTCTCCAGCACTGCTTTTATCTCTTGTAAAGATACAAGCAGTAAAACAGGCAAAGAGAAACTTCCAGCTGTGATAGCTTGTGCTGCGCCTGGTGGATCTGCTTTGGTTTGTCTGGAGAACCTGCAGAGTTTAACCATCCCCACCCCTTTGCAATGTGTGTTTATACACAAAACACACATTTGATCGCTTGCTGCTGAACATGGTTCAGTTTCAGGCTCTGTGCTTTCTAATTAGTATTTTTAACTGTGATTCACCCTGCAGGCCTTGCGATGGGCAGCTCCCCTTGAAATACCACCACCATGGAGTGAAGGTGGTGCTGCTGCCAGTGCTGGCAGGTTTTTGGCTCCTCTTAAACCAGGTTTCTGCCTGACAAGTTCATTTTATTTAGAAAGAAGCATTCCTGTCTTCTCAGGAGCACCTCAGTGAGGAGCTGAGGGTGGGTCGCACTGAGCTCTGCCGAACGGGGCTGATGTAGGAGACAGGAGGACAGAAGCAGGACATGTTTCAGCATTGCAGGAAAGGAGCATTGTCATCGTAGCAGATGGGAAACATTCTGGTATATGGCAGGGGGGGGAGAAAAAAAGACATATTATTTTTTTACATTATATTTTGTTTCCATGGAGAGCCTGTGCTTTAAGGTGTCCAGCATCTACCTGAGCAGCTGGAGCAGGAGAGGAAAAAAAATATACTAAAAACCAGAGAGCTGAAGGCGGAAACTAACACTGAGAGCTGAAGGAAGGAAACTAACTCATAAATGAGCGAGTGAGCTGGGAGAGAGATGAATGCTTTTATAGGGTGTGGGTTAGAGGGGAACAGATGTGGTCTCATGGTTAGAGTGCCGAGGAAATATGGGGAGACAGAAGAGGAAACACTAATTCTGCGAACTGGCTGGCCTTGTTTGAGTAGAAAGGGTCTAGATGGAGACTTCCCAATGTAAATGTGGAAACTCTGTAGCTGCTGTTCCACTTCTTCATATATGAAAACTGTGGGTTAGTAAAAAAGGGTTTACTCTTTCCTATTTATTACTTGTATTCTTATAAGAGAGGAAAAGGCTGAGAACGAATGTGAATGAATGTGAACTTTGGGAAGCACTTGTTCCTCCTGGTTATTCATTCATTCCGCACAGCGCTGCAGCCTCTCCAGTCATTTGAAAAAAATGCAACTCTGTCCATTTCTCTACGCTGATCCTGCTTTATCAGAGAAACAGCTGAGAGCTTTCAAAAGGTAGAAGTCAGATAGCACTCTTATCTGTTAGAGTGATGCACCGGGAGTGCAAAACATATTGCGGCTCCTTCCCTGTACCTTTTCATTGGTTCCCTTCCATTCTCATGTTTGTCCCTGGTACAGTGAAGGATGGTTCATAGGGGTTTTTTTCTGGATGATTATGAAAACCTGAAAGGAAAGGGTAGGGGAGCATGTTTCCCCAGGAGATCAGAAGTACCTTCAGTAGCAGTATCTAAAAGGGAAATAGGTATGAATAAGATTTAAAGCCATCAGGATAGAGGGAGCAAATCTAGAAAGGCTTTTTACCACAAATACAGCTTGGCCCCAGGCATCTTACCCAGAATAAATCAGAAAAGTTTACAAACACCACCCCCCACACCCCATAATACTAAACCAAATAAAACCCCAGAACAAAATCCTTCTAGCTGCAGGTGTACCTACACCAAGTCAGAGAGTCAGGGTAAGGTGAAGCTGAATTGGAACTGAGCAATGTCTGCTTAAAGAAGCTGATAGGTGGGATCGGGTGCTGGGGTCTGCTAAGGAATTGATGATTGGAGATGCACAAATGGATGCTTTTATTCCAGTCACCAAGGACAGCACAGCAAAATCTACCGTGGCTTAGATAAGTAATGAGAATCTAAGAAATAGCGTGCAAATTAGGCACATCCTTCAAGTCAGCAATGATATAGATTCTAACTCTCTTATAAATTGGTTTATCGCATTTTCTGTTTGTTGTGTCTTGGGACTCATCTCAAACAGCTACTATACTTGTCTATTAAAATGGTTTTCACTGCTTATAGCTGATGGCAAGAGTGAAAAAGAAGGTTACCCACTAGCTGTTGTCAAGGGCAGGGAAGCTCATAGCTTTAGCTCTGTGTGGTGATAAGGCCTGGAGAGAAAGGGGCATTTTCATGCATTTCTTTCTTGTGTTCCTGCTTAAAGTGTCACTGTCCCCTTTTTCCCCTCCCCACCTTTAGATGGTGGGTTACAGCTTTTTGCTCTTACACCTGCCTCCCACATACCTGTTCTGGTTTTGTATTTTTTCTTTCTACATTTCTCAGTCCTCTTTTTTTATGCTAATATATGAAGACCAGAAATTCGAGCCACTGGCATTCTTAGTATGGATTAAAAAAGAGCCTTTAGATCTCATCTTTCTTTCTGTTTGATTTCAGTTAAATTTAAGTTTTACTGAATGAGGGACAAAAAGGGCTAAAGAGTTGTCTCTTCTGTGCTTAGCCTAAAATTAGCCAACAATTCAGGTTTTTGAATCTAAAAGATCAAGGTCGGAGTGACTTGTTTAGTTGGATAAAGGTCAATAGGTGCTTTGCCGTGTCTTGTTTTCCCTTTCCCCCACTGCAGCTGTTTCTGCAATTAATGTATTTTATAGAATCTTTGTTGCATGTGAACATACTTGCTGCAGCGGACAAAGTCTCACCCGTCCGAGTAACTCATTAAAGTGGAACTATTAAAACAGAAGGGAGTCTGCTGTAGCTGGTTGTTATGTTCTTGCAAAGGGCTGGCAGGGTGACTGGGGAGTGGACAACATGCTGAACAGAAGACTTAAGGATTGGAGTTGTTTAGTTGAGTGAAATGGAATCTCTGTGAATGTATTATGAGGTAAACATAGGAGGGAAAAAAGGAGCCACTTATGTGAAATAACATGCTGGCACAGTGAATATAAACCAGGAATTAATAAACTGAGGCTAGAAACTAAGTAAGTATATATACTTTTAAGCATTGAAGCAGTCTGGCAACAAGTCTCTGACACATATATAGTAGACAGAAAGTCCACATCTGTAGAAAGTTGTATAATATAGCACCTGTGGTAGAAAAGGATTGGTGATGGTGAGTGAAAAGGTATCTTTGGTTCTATATGCTGAACTAATCCCACAAGATATAACAGTCCTGCGAGCAGTAGTGCAGTTTGGCAGGGCTCGGTCATATTCCGTTTGACAGACCCAGTTCTCCTGCCATTTGTCAGGAGTCACCTCTGCGCTGTGCCTTTCAGAAGGTTGTATGTTAGAGCTGTAAATGCCTTGGGTTTAATGCCCTGGGTTTCTATCATTTGGCCTTCAATCTACTGCTCCATACAGTTCTCTCTCCTTGGATATGTCTTCCTTTCTTTTGGCTATTTCTTTGCTTGAAACCCTCGTCAAAGTTAAGAGTCTGTATTGGCTCATAAAATACCTTGCATCATTTTTGGCAAAGAAGCAAGAAGGAAATTTCCACTTGAACAAGATTTGGATGAGCGCAGAAGATTCCTGAAGCTGGCAATTAATTTAAATCCCTTTCGTAAATGCCTTTGAAACCCTGGGATCGTATCAGAAAATGTGTTTCTAGCTCCCCTAGTGAGCTTTAAATCAACCAGACCTCGGCGAATAAAACGTGGCATTGTGATTTCTTGCCAAATTGAAAATAAAATGGTAACCGACTGAAAATTAATTTGTGCAACAAGAAACTCTCAGAGTAGTTTAAGAAATAGTTCTGTTTGCATGATGCTTTAGGATTTGATGGGCCGCGTTCTGTATTCATTCACTTGGGCACCTTGATTTAAATCTCTCTTGCTACCCAGGGTGCAGGGGGAACAAAAGGAGACGTCGGCTATCGGTGTCTGAGGGGAACGCCAGAAGCACTGCGGTTGTGTCCTTAAAGATTATTACCCCCAGCGCCTACCAGAGCTGAGAGAGGGGTGGCATAATATACAGAGATATAAATTCTCTGAGGCAGAGTGTAGAATTTTACAACCTAAGTGTAATAGGATGTATTGTGCCATCAGCAAAGGCTACAGAGTTTCATGTGATTAAAATAAAAAAAGGGTCCAAGAATATGCCTTTAACTACCATTTTAGCTGCAATAATTTTTGTCTCTTGGCATTTATATTGGCCATCAAGGGGGAGGCAAGCTGTAAGCTGTGCCATAATAATAATAATAATATGAATAATAATTAATGCTGGCTCTCCCCTCTTTCAATGTACTTAAATTTCCATGTTTTCTTCTCAAAATAAAATACTCTCATACCCAAAATTTCATATCTGTTTTCCTGATAACTTGGAAACTTATTCTGAAATTTTGTTAGATCTTTGTGCTGGAGAGAGCTTTCATCAGTAAATTCCCGTTAGAAGGACACTAATGGCTATAAAATCAGAGAAATCTAATGAAAGAGAATCCCATAGGTAGTTAAGCCTTCTTTTTCCATCTTATTATGTTTGCTATACTCTTTCAGAAATACAGATTCCCCTGGGCTGGGAGTCACTGAAAATTTTGGGGTTTTCTTCTTGGTTTTTTTTTTTTTTTTATTTTAACAGTCTGTATTATCCCCAAATCCCTGATCACTGTATTACAATTAAAAATAAGAAGGGAAACTAACAATAAATGTCTTGCTGTTGTGAAATACCTACTGCTGTCTTCAGGGAACACAGCTGGGTGATGTTCTGACAGAAGGGAGGAACTTGTAGCACTCATCCTGCCCCTTACTGCATTTTCTCCCCTGCCCACCTGCTGCCTTTATTCCTCACTTATGAAATGTTCTTGTAAATGAGTGCTATTTCACACTGTCTGCTTTCTGCTGTAACGGTCTCATCAGAGCGCAATTCTAAAATGGAGAAAAGAAGTCAGCTAGTGTAAAGCGACCTTCTCTGAATTAGAGATCAAGGTCCTCCTTGTCGTCTGTGTAAGCTGGACCTGTTGAATGTAGGGAGGTTATTTTATCTGTAAGAGATATCCATAGAATCATGGAATCATTCAGGTTGGAAAAGACCCTCAGGATCATCGAGTCCAACCATCAGCCCTACTCTGCAGAGTTCTCCCCTACACCATATCCTTCAACACCACATCTAATCAACTCTTAAACACAGTCAGGGATGGCGACTCCACCACCTCCCTGGGCAGCCCATTCCACTGACTGACCACTCTTTCTGTCAAAAATTCTCTCCTAATGTCTGGTCTAAACCTACCCTGCTGCAGCTTGGAGCCATTCCCTCTCATTCTATTGCTAACTACCTGTGAGAAGAGACCAGCACCAACCTCTCTACAATGTCCTTTCAAGTAGTTGTAGAGAGCAATAAGGTCTCCCCTCAGTTGTACTTCTGTGCTCCTCCAGCTTCTGACCTAAACTAGTCCAAAAGCAAACTGGAATTTCTGAAGGATAAGAGGCATGAAATGATTAAGACAAATAGTGCTTTTGGAAGCAGTTCTTTTGTAATTCAGGACTGTGGTTCTTTTCGGAAACATCCCTAGGAAGTGTGAATTGGTCCCAACTAAATCAGAAAGGGTCTGACTGTAAAAATCCAGGTAATTTTTGTGGGAGACAGAACAAAATTCTACCCGAGCATGGAAAGTAGGAGGTGGATAGGGAAAACCCAACTTTTTAAATAGCCTTATGCACAGGGGACTAGCTGGTTGAGTCTCATATGCCCTCCTCTCTCATGTCTTAATCTGCCAAGTGTCTTCCTGTGATTTTGAGTGAACATTGTGGGCCTGTTCTTTTTTTGCTTTCATTCTCTCATCACAGCTTTTAGGGCCTTCTTTTTTTTTTTTTTTTTTTCCTTCACCAGCTTTTTGGGCCTTTTTTTTTTTTTTTTTTTTTTTTTTTTTTTCCCTCTCTACGCAGTTTCCTACTGACTTTTTCCCTGTTATGAAACAGCTTTGTACTTGGTTTGCCTCAGCCACATGCAGCCTGGCATTTCTGACTCCACAGGTACCCCGTGGTGCTCAGCAAATATGAAAATCATCCAGTGTGAGATGGAAGCCCAGAGCAATGTTCCCCTGGATTAGCACCATTATTACTTTTCTCAATCTGCCTTCATTTGCATTTAAATCTGTGCACTACGTAGTATAAGAAACTTTGCAACTTTTTATTTATAATATGCATGGTGACTACCGTCGTCGTTTACTTCCCCATCACATTTGAAGCAAAAATTAGTTCAGAGCGCTTAATCCAGAACTGAATGTACATCTCTGTCACCTCAGAGTAGTGATGCGTTCACGTTGAAGGTGCCCATATGATCCACTGTAGACAGGAACAGTTTCCAGAATAAAGTTTCCAAATGCCCTCTGTCAACCCAAAAAGCTTTATGCACACTTAGATCTCGAACAATTTGGCAGGGGGAAGGGAAGTAATAAAAATTAGCAAGCAGCTCTGTTTGGGCAGGTGCTTCCCTGCATATACATTAAGTACTTGCTGGTTTATGCAGAAGCGTTAGTTCAGAGAGGAGATTCAGGAGGATAGAAATTGCTTCTGACAAGAAATATCTCTGTCTGGGAGCAAGGCAGTATTCAAGCCTGACGTCCTCTGCACCATAGATAGAAATGCAGGTGGGGTAGCACCGCAGTGTGATCTCCTCTCTGTCTGTGGTTTATGAGTTGGGGATAGCAGGGTGCCATCCTGTACCAGCCACCACCGTGCCCATCCCCAGAGGTTTCTTTTCATGGAGCTTGTGAAAAAGGGATCCTGGCCTTTAATTTTGAGGGATTTCTAGATGAATTTTGGGGGTAAAAATAGTCTTCAAGCCAACTGAAAACCTGTCAGAAACCAACAAACAAATTGCATTTTCTACAAGTTTTAATGACCTGATAACAGTGCCCTGCTCAGCTTAGCTGAGTCTTCTACGCCAAATGTGGGGTCTCCAAATCAGGTATGTTTCTTAGGATTGCCCCAGAGGGAATAAAACGTGTTTTCACTGTTTGCCTCTTCCTTTTTCAGAGGTGTTCACGGCCACTTCAATGGTCAGCGTCCATGGGCTTTGGCAGATGAGTGCATCTTGGACCTGATGGTGGAGCTGGTTGGTAGGTGTGAAATGCAGGGAAAAATCCACCTCTAGAAATGAAAGCAATTTTCTTTTGTGATTTAAAACTGAAACTCCAAAAATTCTGTAACCAGGATTTAGCTACATTCTTTTGTTTTAAAGTAGGTTTCCTGACTGCCTTGTGAACGGACTAACGTTTTATTTTAGGGTGCAAGTGATTTAAGAGATGAATGTATGAGATAATTTATGAGCATATGCATATCACGAAGATAATTGCAGCAAAGGGTTTCTTGGAGCATCATAAACCACTTGGTGTAACACGTGAAGCCCTTTTAAAGGGCACTTGGCATTACATATTTTCAGTTTCTCTCCTAGAATTGAACCAGTGAACTTTCTCCTTTGAAAAATTATTTCTATCTAGACATTTTCTGCTTTCCCTCCTTTCCCTGCCACTAAATCCAGCCTCATATTTGAGAACTGCTTATGTCAATGAAGCAGATAATTGGGGCAGGACCTGCTATTTGTAAGTTCCCATTACCCTGCTGTACCCCTTGAGGAGTGTGCAGTGCTGCAGGACCTTGGCAGTAAATGCACCTGGTTATTCTAGAGATTGAGAAGGAGCCCTGGAGACTTCTCCTGGTGAGTTTGCCAGCCATGAAAGCAGTCGTCTGGGGCTGAATGCAAATTTCCTCTCTCACCTCTTACTCCAACCTGCGTGCAGTTGCTGAAATAATCTTTCATGGAGATTTCCTTCGGAGTCGTTGCTGTCAGAGGAGGGAAGAGAAGTGATCTTGGCAGGGTTTCTCGCAGACCCTTTTTCTCCCCAATCCTTACAGCCGTTGTCAAGGTTAGGTTGGTAGATTTTAGTGAGATTTGGCCAGTATTTCAGTTTAGCTGTCAATACTGACTGTCTGCACTGAATTATCATGTGTTCATTTGTGGTGTCACTAAGAAAAAATATTATGGTTAAGTTGACCTACTGTACACTAAATATTGTCTCGTAACTTCTCCTCCAACTATAGACAAGTGTTCAATGAGAAAGTTATGGTTTTTCTCCTTCAAGAGAAGCAAATAGAGTCTGAGTTGGAAATAGAGATGTTAAGGGATGTTTCATGACAAGTTTATTTATATTTTTATAAATAAAGTCACTTCCTGATTTCTTAGTGAAATTTCCAAGTAGCTAAAATACTCCAATTATTATTGAAGCAGAAAAAAATTATAAGAAAATATTGTTTTAGTTGGTCTACCCCTGATGTGAGTGCTAAGATAATATAAATATGAGGGTGGCTAGATTGGACATCACTGGGCTATATGGAGCAATCCCATCTGCAGAATGAAATAAAGCCCAAAATGCAGATTGGTTGTTCTGATTTTGGAAATTGCAATTGTAGTGCCTGGTATTGCTTAGGAGGTTAAGAAATTACTTTTCTTGCTTTCATTATGTTCAAGGGCAAGCTCAGTAGATTCATTCATTAACTATCATAGAACATATCAATTTAAGAATATAAAGAAATGAAAGGTGTTGAAATACTGAATAAAGCTGATTTAGGGATTTCTCTGGTTTGACCAATCTCTTCTGGCACCTGGGTGTTCTCATTCTGGTAGGGTATAACTGGAAACGTGTGGGCAGGTGAGGAAATGTGACTTGTCACACAACTAACCGTATGCATAGTAGGGGCTTTTAACTCAGAAACTTTGAATTTAATTAACTGGAGGAGAGAATTCCTCTTGCATTTTATGGGAATGTGAGAGTAACACATAATCACAGAATCGTAGGAGTTGGAAGGGACATTTGGAGTTCATCTTGTCCAACCTCCTGCCAAAGCAGGTTCACCCAGAGTAGGTTGGACAGGATCATGTCCAAGTGGGTTTTGAATACCTCCAGAGAAGGGGACTCCACACCCTCTCTGGACAGCTTGTTCCAGTGCTCTGGAGACCCTCAAAGGAAAGATGTGTTTCCTCATGTTGAGACGGAATTTCGCATGTTCTATTTTATGCATGTTACCCCTTGTTCTGTCACCAGGCACCACTGAAGAGTCTGACCCCATCCTCTTGACACACACCCTTTAGATATTTATGAGCATTGATGACATTCCCTCTCAGTCTTCTCTAGGCTAAACAGACCCACATCTTTCAGCCTTTCCTCATAAAAGAGTTCCTCCCGTCCCTTGATCAACTTCTTAGTAGTTGCGGTAGAGTAGCCATGCTACATACTTTCAGGCAAATAAATTAGTAAAGTAACAAGGTAAGACCATAGATGCTCTTCCCATACCCAGGAAAGAGAGCCAAGATCCCCCAAATGGCAACCGGAATTATCATCCTTCTCATCACCTTTTGTGAATGTCTGCCACTGCTCTGTTTGCAAACCGTGGGCCCCCATGACCTCCCTGCAGGATGTGGGACAGGCTGGACACCACCTTCTGCTGGTGCTGGGGTCAGTTTGGTCTGAGCTCTGGGTTAGGAGCCACTGCAGAAAGCAGGGAGTCAGGCTGGGACTTTTTTTCCCTTAGCCATCTGTCTTGTAGAGGCTGCCAGCTCAGTGTGTGTTATAATATTTGTTTAACTAAAATACATATCCTGGGTGTAAGGAGAGGGAAATGAGAGCTTTGGTTAAACTTCATCTAATTGCTTGTCAGTCTCCTTACTTTTCTTTTCCAAACTTAATATCACTCTAGTGCTTTGGTTTTTATCACAACAACCAGACTCTGAACTTTTTACAATTTTATTAATTTTTGATGCGTATTTTAAAGTTTTCTGTAAAAATTATGAATGAGATCTCCCTACTGTTAACCTACTTTTGTTCTTAAAATTCTTCACTGGGAAGTATTTCATAGTTCTGTTGTTTTCCTCAACAGGAAAGGACATGTCAACAATATCAGTTTGGATTTTGTTCTCCAGGAGTTTTTGGTTTTTGTTTAATTAAACTATAAAATGTGGTTTAGGTTCTTATCTGACCCTCAGATTCACATGCCAGCAGGGTTTTATTTAGCAAATATCCTCACAGCTTTTTCCAGGATCTATTCTTAGCAATTCTTAGAATGCAAATGATTAATATTTCCCAAATAATGAATGCATTGTAATAAATCCTGCTTTTAAGAATTGTAGGGAAGAGTGAAAAGGCTAAGTGAATAAATGCAGGAAAAATGTTATGTTAAAATGCTTTCTGCCAACGTGATATTTATTTATGATTAATTTTCCAGCAAGGTATAATATTGTATATTAAGTTGAGAGTATTCTGAATAAGTTGAGTGAATTCTGAATTTCTGTGTCTTTAGTGAATTTAATGTAAGAACATAAACAGAATTTTACCTTGTTTTTTATGCAATATTTAATGTGTTATGGAGGAGGAGAAAGAAATGCTATTTTTCACTCTAAACAGTAGCAAGTAACTAAAAATTATCTGGTGAGATTTATTCAGGAATGGACTAAAGACTGTAAAATACCTGTGTCCGTTTAATGGTTTATAGCGCTATAACACCTTGCTTATTAAACGCAGTCACATTTTCTTGTTCAATGAAAGTTACAGTAGTAAATATGTTGTGAAATGCAAAGTCAAGGTCAGTGGAGGCCAAAGCTTTTTTTTTCTATGCCCACGCCAAGTGGCATAACGGCGGTGACGGTAATCTCGGCTTCTCCTACCAGACTTTATTAAAACATTACAACCTTGGCAGGATCACCTTCCGATGGAACAAGATTAACTGTATGGCTGCTGCTGTACAACGCGCTCCGGCAGGTCTCTGTTGAGGGAAGACTGAATGCTGAGCAGATTCATAGTGACTTTGAGCGATAAGGATTATTCGCAATAACTAAACTGTTTTTCAGAATTGGGGCCCTTAGCCTTTTTTCAATCATGTTACAAAATGCTTTTTACTTACCCTGGTGAGGATCAGGCTCCCGCTGCAGTCAGAAGAGAAGGAGAAGGATGGCAGTGTCTGCCTAACGCAATCATAATTGTCTCTGA
This sequence comes from Jacana jacana, assembly GCA_013400555.1. Taxonomy (NCBI): domain Eukaryota; kingdom Metazoa; phylum Chordata; class Aves; order Charadriiformes; family Jacanidae; genus Jacana; species Jacana jacana. The sequence continues at coordinate 73,468 of VZTM01036479.1, forward strand.
AGTTGTACTTTGCAAATGCTGCTTCCTTTTATTAAAGAGGAGATTTATCAAGCAGAACATGCAGGTTTCAGCCTGTCTTGGAGATAGGGTATAAAGTTAGGAAATACAGAAAGCAAACATAATTTTGTCTCCTGTGTGCTGGGTCTTTGAATATTGTAATAGGTTAATTGGATCATAGAAAGGTTGCTTTCTGAAACGTAGTGCAGGTTATAAAGGATAACAGTTTTCCAATGACACGGATGAGGTTTGTTTTGTGGGCATGAAATTCAATAATGGAAAGCTTTTAATAAATATATAATTTACGGAAGACCAAGACTTAGATGACAAATGTAGTGTCATATTTAATTTGAGATGCTAGCATGCAGCTAAAAGTGATCTACAGATTAACCATTTGTTTTATCTGGAAACAGAACAGCAGGCAGAGGGTTGCTCGTGCAGAGTTTGCTGTGAAAGCCACAGATTTCACAGGAGCAGAGGGAGAAATAAGAACAATAGCATTTCTTGACAGTATCCCTTTTTTCAGCCTCAGGAGTTCCATAGACATATTAAGACTGCAAATAATGCTGTTTTGAGCTGCAATCACTCTCTCTTGCTGTCCTGAATCTGCAATAGAACAGTCACAAGGTGACCTCTTCCAGCAGCATGGAGCCTGCAGATGCAATGCTTTCAGAGAGACGAAAAGGAAGAAAAGGAGAGGAGTTTAAGTGAGGAAAAGAACTTATTTTTCCCTACGAAGTAACTAGGTGTACTTATAGTTCTTCCCCCTAACTTGATGATGTTGCCACTGTCTGAAGGAGGGAGCTTATTCATGGCATCTCTTTTTCCTCTGGGTCATCCCCTGGACAGGTCCTCAGAGTTACTGATAACTATTGACAACTCCATCTGTCCATGATAACTATTGATGAATCCTTCTGTCAAGTCCTTGGAGATTTCAGCAACATGAAGAAAGGCCCTTGAATACCTCAATGGGAATGGTTCTTGGCTTTTCTTGTGGTGGCAGAAGCTGAGGCCTGTTTGGCTGGGATTTATGAATCAACCCTTCTTATTGATATATTTCCACGTTCTTTGGCTGTATTTGCTTGTACTGAGTTCAACCCATAGTTATGTCTTTCTCCTGGGCTGGCAAAGTAATAACTACATGAATCTAAACTATGTGGGCTATGGTGGGAACATCTTGGTGCCTTTCTCCCATGTTGGTTGGGTCCTTGTGTGTCCTCCAGGGAAGGCACAGGAGAAACCCAGGATTTGCTTCTTCGTTTCTTGTGCTCCCCTTGCCCTTTCTACCCTAACATCGTGTTTTCCTTTCTTCTTTAGTGATCTCAGGGGTGGCTACTGCCCTCCTTGCCTTCTTACACCTGTCTTCATTCCTCTCTGTCTGCAACCTCTTTCCATCTTCAGCCAGCTCCACTTGTGGGGTGATGACTAGGGCAGGGTACATGAGCCCATCATCCAGCTGAAGAAGACTCTCAAAGCACTGATTTGTGTCAAGGGTGAATTACTGCTTTTCAGCAACAGACATCAGGCAAAAGGGAAAGAAACAGGAATTGATTTTCTCCATATCTCAGTGGCGCCCTGCCCAACACGCAGTCCCTCATCCTGCCTAAAACCTTTCACCAGTGGTTGATAGGGGTTCGGGAATTTGTTACTAAATAGTTTGTAATAATAATTAGTTGTTACTCCATTAGCTCTACCCATGGTTAGCTGTAGCCAAAATGCATCTATTAGCCTCCTTGGAGCCATGTGGGGATGACTCCTTGTTAAGTTGCTACATTAAAAATGGTCTGTTATATTGAATAGGCCAATTTTGTTTGGGTTTGGGTTTTTTTTGGCTTTTTTTTATTAGGGATGAGATTTAGCTCGACATTACAGTAACCACTTGCAATAGATGATTGTCTCAGTACGTTTTCTGCCTCGCTTTGCTTATAAACTTATGACAAAAATAAGCCTGCAAGTCTTGCTTTGCGTATAGTCTTCTGACCTGATTTTTTTCGGAGGTATTAATGATGATAATAAATCCACTGGTGGTTTGCCGGGAAATGGAAATACTTCATTGTTTTTTGTTTTCTGAGGCTGACCTGAAAAAATAAATATTTTCCTGACAGTGTGGTGTAGTGAGTCAGACAAGAAATCTTTTTACTTCACTGTGATGACACCTCAAACGTTTGTTTACTTTCCAGTCTTTAGAGAGGCATTGACTGAAAAAAATCTTTTGCTTTCTTGATACTCTACAAAATTTCTCTGAAATTATAAAGAATAGCCCTAACCAATTGTTGATTGTTGTTGTTTGTTTGTTTGTTTGTTTTTTAAAAAATATTATTATTATTTCAGGGGCTCAAAGACATGAAGTAGCATTGATGAATGGGTTAACTGTTAACTTGCACCTGCTGATGGTACGTCTTAACCATGTTTATTTGATGTTGTGTTGACAAATGTTTTTTTTCCTTTCTTCGTGCATCTCAACAGAATGTTTTCTGAGGACCTCACAAAATTACCACTGGATGACAGTCTAACTTCTCTTAAGCCTTAGGCGTTTTACCTTGAATAATGCTTTGACTTGGACAAGACCCAGCTCCACTTAACAACAAGGAGAAAAACTGGACAGAGAAATATTTTCAAGGACTCTGTAGGGGATATTTGAGCTGTTCTCTCACGTGCTGCATGTCAGGCCTCAGAGAGGAAACCTTATTATTTAAGAAACATTGGCAAATATCTTCTCCAATTTGACTTTAATGCCAAATTTCAAAGTTTAAGAAACAAGAGCTTGTCTGTGTGCAAGACAAAGCTGTAATTTCAGTCAAGCTTAAAATGCAGTTGCATACGAGAGATGGCATTTTGAGCCATGCTGTTTTATATACACCTAAAATGTGCTAACGCATCTGGTTTTGATTTTTATGACATAGTGCCCATAAATGTGGTTTCCCTAATGCTCCAGTCTCTCTGTGGTTGCCTACAACCTGTCTCTGGTTCTCTATTATTTCCAAAGATTTGGTTCAACTGAATGAAGATGTGAAGCTTTTTGTGTGGTTCACACAAAAAAAGATTTATCATTCTGAATTCATAATTAAAATTAAGAAACCTGAAGGAGGGCAGGATGGGGGCTAATTACAAGCTAGTTTACCTGGCTGCTCTTCCCTGAATTAGATGGAATGCAGCCAGGCTTGTCCCAAACTGCTCAGACACACAGCCCATGCTGAGCCCCGTGTAACCACTGCCAGTATGAACAGCAGGGTTTGGCAGTCTTCTCCTAGTCACAGAATGATACGGGGTTGGAAAAGAACTCCGGAGATCATCTAGTCCAATCCCCCTGGCAAAGCAAGTCCACCTAGAGCAATTTGCACAGGAACTTGTCCAGGTGGGTTTTGAACATCTCCAGAGATGGAGACTCCACCACCTTTTTGGACAGCCTCTTTCAGGGCTCTGCCACCCTCAAAGGGAAGAAGTTCCTCCTCATGTTTAGGTGGAACTTTCTATGTACAAGTTTGTGCATGTTTCCTCTTGTCCTCTCACTGGGCACCACTGAAAAAAGACCGTCCCCTTCCTCTTGACACCCATCCTTTAAGTATTCATAGGTGTTAATCGGATCCCCCCTCAGCTTTTTCCTCTCTAGACTAAAAAGACCCAAGTCCCTCAGCCTTTCCTCATTAAGAGAGATTCTTCAGGCCCCTCATCATCTTGGTGGTCCTCTGCTGTACCCTCTCCAGCAGTTCCCTGTCCTTCTTGAACTGGGAAGCCCAGAACTGGACACAGTACTCCAGATGGGGCCTCACCAGGGCAGAGTCCTGGGTGAGGAAAGACCATTCACTGTTAGATGGTGAGATGATTGAGATACGTCTTTTCAGGAGACTTAGTCCTTTGGTCAGGATTATTTCAGAGGAGGAGAGGATTTAGTAACTAATGGTTTAGGCCTGGAATAGAAATTCAATTCCTTCTCACACTTCAGCTGCTATTTCTCCTTGTGGGATGGAGCTGGGTGAAATCCCAGCTTCCCTGGCCGCAGTCAAAGCTTTGCCACCGATTTCTGTAAGTGCAAGTTTTCACTGCTGGATTTCTGTGGCCTTTGTTATGGATATATGAAATGCAGTATTATAACACTTTCCTACTTTGATAAATGTTATATGGACAAAGAAATATTTGTAATTTCTGGGGGATTCTATGTAGTGTGCATGAAAGTAAACCAGTCTTTATTAAGTTATATATTGGGAGCATCTCTCTCATCTCTTCTTAGATGCATTTCAACATATCTTTTTTCTTTTGTTCTTAACAGCTATCTTTCTTTAAGCCTACTCCAAGACGCTATAAAATTCTTCTAGAAGCCAAAGCCTTTCCCTCTGACCATGTAAGAAATTAATATTTCACCGTATTTGTATTATTAATCATATTTTTCCAAAGAATATCAGTAGCCTGATTTGAATATTTATTAGCTCATCTTGTCCAAGTAACATTACAATAAAAAAATCTGTCAGAAGCTTTTGAGCTCAGCATATTTTACAGATCGTAGCTTTATTCCTTTTGTTCAAATAAAAAAAAATGTTACTAGAGGAAAAGATTGAATGGGTACATTGATTTATTAGCTTTTTTTAAGGACATTGAGCAAACTACTGGCCTAAATCAACTGAAGTTGTAAATGTTTTATTAATTCTTGTTGCTGTTTTACTTTATGAAACCAAATCAATACAAACTCACAACATTAACACTTATATATCCCCAGACAGAGATGGAAATGTTTGTTCTTAGCACTTTAGATTACTAGTTCAAACATAATTTGTCTGCTATAAAATAGGAGACAATAGCCCGTGCATCACAGCTTAGAGCAAATTAATCTTTGGATTTGTGGCCCACTGCTGCTTTATCATCAACGCTGTAAACTCATGGAAATTGATAACAAATTTGATCTCTAAGGTGCGATAAAAATGACTCAAGCTACTAACAGGTTTATTTGTAATGAAGATGGCGGCACAGAAGTATAAACCTCAAATTGTCTTTATTCTAAGTAATGCTCATACTAATCCCACGTTTGTTCCAGGAGCGCTTGCACGTTTGGACTCCATCTTCTTAAATTTCTGTGGCACTTCAGTTAACAATCTGTGCAACTGCTGTCACTTCAGTTCCTGTCATGCAACTTCAAACTATTTTATGGTATTATTTGAGGATTTTTATCCTATCTCCAGAACCATTATTTATTGATAAAATCAGTGGGTAGAATTTTAAAAATAGCTGGAGAGTTTAGAGCTCTCATTTCTTCCCAGCTGTGCAGCAAATCTAAGATGTGAGAGGAGCATGGGACAATAAATTTCTGCTGGCCAAACCTCCTTTGCGGTGACAGCAGTGCAGGTGTGATAACCTGGCATTAAGCATATGCTGCCAAGCAAAGTGGGCACCCAGGACCCCTGGAGAAGTGATGTTCAGTCTTCACTGTGGCTGTTATCCATGCAGGCTTTGCTTACTGGCATGTGGTAAACCACATCCTCCACCACATTTCCACCTTCATTCTGCTCCCTGAACTTAACCAGTAAGATTCAGGCTTTGACTTTATCCTTGCTGTCTGTTTATATGAATTAAAATCTGATCTTTTTCACACCAAAGGAAATCTAGAAGCTTTTCAATGGGGTTGGATTAGGCTTTTAAGCATTAATTTTAGTGAAAGGCAGGCGTCTGGATCCCTTTTCTGAGGTTCTGATGTGTTTTCCTTCTAGTTGTTTTGTCATGTAATTGCACTAACCTGCTCTGCATGGAAATCTCTTCCAGTATGCTGTCGAGTCCCAACTTCGACTTCATGGACTTGATGTGGAGAAATGCATGCTTATGATGCAGCCACGGGAGGTTGGTGAGAAATCTGTCAGTTCTGCTTGCTATTGCTAAGGGCAGAAGCATATTTCACAGGAGAGTAGTCATACATTCCCAAATATTCTAGTGTGTGCCTGCAGAAGTTGTAATCTATTTCTACTAACACTTTTAGGTAGAATTAATGAATCATGTGTTCTGTTTCTGTGTATATTTTTTGGTATTAGAACCCATTTTATAATTGTCTGGTTCAACTAGCGCATTTGCCTTGAAGAACAACAACCAAAAAAATGTTACTTTCATTATTTTTCCTGCTTGCAAAACCTGACAGCATCCTGAGAGAACTGCAAAATGTAGTAGCTCATTGAGAAACCCAAATGTCCTTTTAATGTCCTGAGGTAAGAGATGGCCACAACATGAACAAGCACTGTGTCTGTATCAGCACAGGCTGAGGGAAAGGTCTGCGTTGAGTAATATGCAATTCAGATTCATTCCAAAGACTGCCTTGCTTCCCTCTTGCTGTATTAAGAACTTTGCCACCTAACTACAAACTGATGGTGACCTTTTGCTTCCGAAATCGGAGTCATCTTGTGAGTAAAGGGCCCACTCCTGAACGCTTGATAGATTTGCAAGGATTGTTGAGATAATAACAGCTACTTGCAATTCAACGATCTTGCCCAAGCTCTTTTCAGTAACAAGTCTAATTTAATTCTAGGTTTTCACTGCCTAATTGATCCCTAGGTAGTGGTATGTTTTACATGATCCCTTGCTAGGAAGATGGGAGGACAGAGCAGTAATTTTCCTTTAAAGATTCAAGAATAAGCGGGGTCTTTTTGTGTTTTTTTTTTTCTTTGTTTGTTTGTTTTGTTGAAATTCTTCTACATTTAATGATCCCAGGTTTGGGGATTTTTTGTACTTTTGATGATGTGAGACTGATTGTTTTTGAAATATAAATATGGGAGGTTTATAATAACTTCCTGTGGGATACAAAGTTTATTAGAAAAGTACAGCGTGAAACCAATAGACAACTTTCAAGTCTTGTGGGTGTCACAAATTTCAGATGCCACATAAAAATCATTATATATGCTGTTTGCACCAAGATTATAATTTTTTTTTAACTGTAAATTAAAACTGCCTGAAATATTAAAGAGTATGAAGCATACTAGAATACGAAGTGAATAGACTTTTTATAACTGGCACCTTCAAGATAAGTTTGCTAATGATTATTTTTAATTTTTTTTGAGGGTAACTTACTGGTGGGCTATTTCATAGCACTACCTTTGTATATCATTACCATGCTAAGGATTTGCTTTTGATCTCCTTATGCAAGCAGCACAGCTCATGGTAAAATATAGATTATGAAATAAGAAATGACAGTTTCATTACTGCCAGAGTCGATATACAATGTGTGCTTTAACTTTGTTTTAGGGGGAGGAGACCTTGAGGATTGAAGATATCCTTGCTGTAATTGAGAAGGAAGGGGACTCTATTGCTGTCATTCTGTTCAGTGGGGTGCAGTACTACACGGGACAGCTGTTTGACATCCCTAGAATAACGAAGGCTGGCCAAGAAAAGGTAGGATTCCTCCAAAGCCATCCTTTTCACAGCAATTTTATATCAATTTTCCTTGTGGAACAAAACAGAGCTTGTGTGGAAACTTGTGGGGCTCTGATAAAAAGTGAAAGCGCTCTCTGCCCGGATCCTTCAGGGGCTGTGTGTTGCATGAAGAAATAACCCTGCAAGAGTGATCTTGCATAGGTGACCTAAACTATATGGAGAGAGAATTTGTGACTATTAACTTCTACAGGGCTTTTCTTGAGGGATAGAAGTCAAGAGGTTCAGTGGAGAAAGGAGGAGGTAACCACAGCTCTAATTTATCTTTAAAAGTTAGTCTGCATTAGATTTCTGCTTTTTTGGCAGACTTTTATGATTTTCCTCCTCTTCTGCAGTGATGCTGTGGCAGTTTTTGCCCTATGGAGCCAGCAGTATTTAGACTAAGCTGATGATCAGTTTTCCAGAGAAAGGCAAAATGTGGAGCACATCAACATCACGAGACGACAGTACTTTAATGATGACTCAGCTTTCAGAGCTTGCAGGCAGTGTGCTCTGTGGACATCCCTGTAAAACGTCTTTAATGATCTCAGTTGCCTCAGGAATGCAGGAGAAAACAGTTTTTAATTAAGTCTTCTTAGCAACAGGAGGTCACCAGACTTTCCAAAGGGGCAGTCTTTTACTGGATGTACCTTACCTCATATAAGATTAAACCACTCAGTGGGCTTTGGCAAACCAGCTAACTATTTATATTGGATGTTTTTAACCCTCTGGAGAGGTTCCTGGCTCACATCAGGCTATACATCTTCTGTTGCTATAGGTTTGGCAGTGGAAATTTTTTTTCTGGAGGTCAGGGAGTAAGTTATGCTGCTGGAAAGTGATGGTAAAGTGTCCCCTGAGAGAGCACAGCAGGTGTGAGAGCTAGTGCAGGGCCTGTGGGATATAAAAAGGGAAATGTTCTCACAGAGCAGCACCTGGCAACAAAATTGGTCCTGAACACAGTACAAAACAAGACTGACTTCTGACATGGATGCAGAAAAGCAAGGTAAAAAGAAATGGGGAGAGTCAGCGACAGGGGGAAACAGGGCTGTGCATTAGCTCCGTGCAGCTCTAAAAGCAATACCTTCATGCTGCCTTCCTTGAGGGTCTTCCAGAACTTTGCTGACCACAAATTAATCAAGAAGCTATGCTGAAATGTTTGAAAGGGAAGACAGGTTATTAATAGGACAATGTTACCCACTGCTCACTCTCGCTCCTGGTGGCAGCAGACCTTTCGTTCAGCCACCAACGCCTGTGCGCCTAGAGTGCTTCTTCCCCCAGAGCTGCTCTGTGATGTGTCTGAAAGGTGTCTGAGAGAGAAGTTATAATTCCCCACTGCAAATATGAACAACCTGGGAAAAGCTGATCACTTTACCACCTCTCTGAAGATGCTCTCTGGGCTGTGGGACACGTGCTTCGATGAGTGGAAATGGTGCAGTTTCACTGAAAGCTATAAACTACCACAAAGTGGCTGAGAATCTGATTTCCAGGCAAAAGTAGTCACTGATAGTTCATTATATGGAGCAAAAATGGATTTGATGTCTATGTTATCTGGGGAGATAATCAGGACTTGATGGAGAGAGCTTAACTTTTCTATAAAGTAGTGCAAATAATAATATTAAATCGGGAGTATGTTCTTCCACATGGATATACACAAAACCACTGCAGACTTATGGAGAGACTATATTGTGTTACTGAAGAGGAGAGCAACTTCCCACAGCAATTCAGTACTCCAGCAGGCACAGGTAGATGCCAAAGGCCTGTTTCTACCTGCATGCCTGTCAGAGGTGCCATCATATAGAATTGAATCTCTTCCTCCAAAAATCTTTGAAGAGGGGGAAAAACAGAAACAAAACTATTACCAGCTTCTCTGGTTGGAGCCTGTAGGAATGGGATTCAGGTAGATTCATGACTTAAAATGTCATAAGTGTATTTAAAAAAAAAAAAGTAATTCAACCTGAAGAACTGCTTGAGTACCCTTAAGGCTTGAAAAGCATCAGCCAGCCCTGCTCCTGTTTCTCTATTGTCAGGTACACTCAGCTCAAGTTCCTTATGGATACTGGCCCCTGGGTTAAGTCATGTTTATATAAACCAGGATGTGATATACTGTTACACTCAAACATCTGCATATGGCAAATATTTTCCTGAACAGCTCCAGAATCTGTGATTCATGAAGAGCTAGCCATCTTAATATTGGTAAAAGGTAGTCCTGTACCCTACTCCTTCTTTTGGTTTCAGGGCTTTTGGTTACCAAAGAACCCAAAATGTTGGATCTTCAAAAGCACTTGGTGTTCCCAGGTGAGAGCTGATATTAGGAGCTGAATTTAGGTGAGATGCTAAGGACTCTGGTTCAGCAGTTGTTTTCTTTTTCTCTATGTAAAGTGCACTGGATTAATTTCTGTTTGGTGGCATCCAACCAGTCACTGTCCCCAGGCTCACAAGCTTTCTGGACAGTAAGGACTTAAAGATCATGTCTCCTTGAAGAGTTTCTGGACCTGATGAAACCAGGATTGTCTTATTCGTAATACATTATCACAGAAAGGCTGAAAGTCCTTTAAAATATATGCTGAAAGAGGATAAACCTGAGAAGTCACGTTCACAGCAAAAATGTAAGGCTCCCCTTCCCAGTGATGAAGGGTGGTGAATGACCCCATGCTCGTGAACAGAAGATAGGTTGGGGAGAGCTGACAAGCAAGAAAGTCAGAAGGGAAAAATACAAGGTGGAAATGTCATTTGAGAAGAAAAAAAAAATAAATCACTTGTCGGCCAGTATAGCAGAGAGAAAAGTCCTACACAGATGATCTTAATAATTCTTTTAATGTACAATTGAGATAAAATCCTGCAGTGTTGTGCCCTATCAAATTTTGGCTAGAGATTTGAGCTGTGAGCTCAGGAGGTCTGGAAAATGTCCTAGGATTCTTGAGGTCAATCATTTATGAATTAAGTTACCGATTTCCTTTTACATTTTTTAAGCCAATTTCCTAAGTTCTCTGTGTACGTTAAGATTCCTTCCAGAGTGAAAGCGCTGCACATAGACAGCTTCATTAAGTCATTAAATATTAAATGAACTAAATTAAGCTTGAAAAATTACCTCAGGCTATTTTTCCATCTTAGGTCGCTCAGATAAATCAAAATTACTACATATTGTGCAAGAGACTCATCAGCAGGCTGAAGAGGATGTAACAGTTTTCCTTGTTTTGTACTTTTGAGCTTGCTCTAGAGGATGGAGGGGGTTGAGTCGTTGAGTCTACAAGCAAAGAAATGGCTGACTTTTAGGAGACTCTACCTTTCAAATACAATTTTCATTTCATAAAGTTATATTGTACTTTCTTCTGACTCCGTACCGTATGTAAAGTATTTTAATCTCTTGAGTCCCAGTAGGAAGAGCTTTAAGATCCTTCATCTTCATTTCTTTTCCTGTCTCTCTTTCTAAATGTCCCAGCTTTGCTGGTGTGAAGCTGTCATTTCACTCCCTCTCTCCAAATGTCATTGTCCATGCTGAGTTGTTACCTGCTGGTTATCAGCAGCTACCCAGACACTTCGCAGAAATGACTTTTAGATGCTAGAATAAAACGGAAGAGGCAGGGGAGAGCACATGTCCTCTTCTTTGCCCAGAGCAGATGGAGAGCTTTGTTTCCCCCCTAGTCTGGGGAAGCGACATTCCCACGCAGTCCTTGTTCTGCGTGGCTTGTGCAGGGAGAGCTGTTTCAGTTTGTTTTACTTTTTCCCCATGCAATCTGTGTGGCTAAACATTTGCTGTTTGTGCGACTTGAGTGCCAGACGCCTCCCCCAGGGAAAGCAAACCAGCACCACCCATCTTGCAGATGATGACTTGAAGAAAATGGTACGAGTGGGTGTTTCCAAGAAGATGCAGGAAACCTGCCAGCACTGTACCCAGATTTTCAGGCCGTTCCTCATTAGTAAGTTAAATAGTGCCCAGTACGATTTACTAAGTGTTGGGGAGTAGCTGAAAGCAGTTCATGCCCTTGGGTGGCACGTTGGTGGCCATCCTGTTTGTGGTCTTCAAGCCCAAGGCTAGGGTGCAAGCCATTCCTTCCAGTCAGTGCCTAAGGTAGTTTGGGCTTGTTGAGGTTACAAGCATAAATACATCTATGGAGCACCATTATACTTCTGGGACTGCAAGGGCGTCCAGCCTACTGGTGTCCTAAATAGTCTTCTCCTAATTCCCATCTACTTTATTCTTGTAACTTGTCATCCTATGCTTGAACATATTTTTTTAGAGAGCTTATCACTTATTGACAGAGAGAGGATAACTGATTTGAACAGAAGACTTAACATAGAATTAAATTTCTTACACGATTATTTTTTTTTTTTAAAATGAGCATGTATTGTTTGTTTGTTTTAATGTTGTTGATGTACTACCAGACACATACGTGCTGCAAGACTCTTAACATATTGTATTATTCCTCATTTCCAGTGAATCTGTCATAGGAGGTCTTCAAAAATGTTTGTGTGGGACGAATGTATGAAGAGATATCTGTAAACGCTTAGATCCTGTCAACTGAAGTTAATGCCTCAAAACCCTATGAAAACCTTCTCGTTCAATGGCAGATTTGCTTTAGTTTGCTGTAGCTTATTTCTCTGAACCAAGGCCATTTGGTCTCTGAATGAGAGTGTTCCCACGGGCATTCAGCGTGCTTCAGCTTCTCTGCATTAACTTCACCATGTCAGTTGATTTGTCTTAACTCACTTCTGAGTGTCCCTGTGAAGACAAGCTACCTAGAGTGTGAAGGCTAGGCTATTTATTGGAACTTTGGTTCTGTTTAAGAGCAAATGTTCAGGTCGTGCAAATGCTATGGGAGTGAGTTTCCTTCCCATCATTTTGGAGTAACTTCTTCAGGGCGATAACTTCCCTAATGCCTCCATTAGAATTAGTGTGTCACATCTTCTTAAAATGCTGCTTCATTCAAATTGTTATCTAGTTTATACAGAAGATTAAATATACCAAAGTACCATTTAAATAATTTAGCTAAGGCTCCCTTCGTGCAAGAAACAGCAAGAGATTCTTCAAAAAAAATCCTTTGTTTTATTATTGGACATTGAATTTTCTGAAGCCTGTGCTCTCACTCTTATTTCTACCATGCTGCTTGCAAACAGGCTGTTTGTGTTTTAAAAGCAAAATGCAAAATAGCATTTAATTTGTAGTCCAGGCACAAAAGGCAGTTTTATTTCTCTGCGCTTAAATACATAGCAAACCTTGGAAGAACTTTTTAGTTTAAAAATGCTGCCATCCAGTGGTTATTTTGTGTGTCAAACTGCTACTTTATCTTCTATGCATCTCTGGTCCTTCTGTGTTGCTTTTTCCCCAGTGCCCTGTGAAAATCGATATTATGACAAATACAACACTTTTCACAGAAAAATGGCAGAATGGTTTTGTAACTTTTTTGGGACAGGTACACAAGTCCTTAAAGATCAATGTGTTGCATGGGCTGCTATCTGACCCATTTGGGTTTCCAAAGAGCAAGATCTTCATAGTTCAAATATCAGGGAGACCCTAAGTATAAGCAAGTAGTGGAAAGTAATTGTCTGTGAGAGACTGGCATCATTATGTACACTGCTATTTTGTCTCTGCCTAGAGCTTGTCATAGCATACAACACGCATTTGTTATGAATACTTATTTCAAGTGATTCCCTTTTACTGCATGAGAAAAAATACCGAGGAACCTAAAGCATATCCAAGTGTCCTTGAAGATAAGCCTGCAAAATAATGCCTGATTTCTGCATGTATAGAAAACTTGTTTCTAGTAATAACTGAAAACAGATGGGACTTGATAGCATGCCTATATTGAGAGCAAGTAAAGCTCGAAAGATGTTTTTTTCAAAATATTTTTGTAGTGATCATTATCTTGATAAGTGGTATATTAATTACCTCTTTCCTGCAGGGTTGCTTTGTTGGATTTGACCTGGCTCACGCTGTTGGGAATGTAGAGCTTCATCTGCATGACTGGGGAGTAGATTTTGCCTGCTGGTGCTCCTACAAGGTAAAATAGAATCCTTGTTTGAGACTATTTTCCATAACGTCGCTTATATGATGGGTCAGCGAACAGGTCAGATCATGCACCTGAACTGATCAAGACTTGACTGAATCTTTTTAGCAGTTACAATGAGGAGATGAACACTGACTTTAGCGGTGGTTTTGTTACAAGAAGTTCTAAAAGATAATAGTGGCAATGACCTGCAAGGTCTTGTGGATGTGAGTTGGGTACTAGTATTGGTTAATCATCTGCTCTGAAGCACGGTGAACTCAGTGGTCACAGCATTAGAGGCTCTTCTGTTATTTTCCACACTGAGAAGGTCTTGCAGCTATAGGATTCTCTTAAGTGGTCCCTAAATAAGAGAATATTCTTGCCTAAACTTAAATCATTTCAGATCATAGAACAAGGTATCCTTAGTTCCTTTGCCTTCTCTTGAGATTAAGACTCGACAGGCATAGTCAGATGAATTGTTTGATGATTTTGCTGTATGTACTATAACATGGGAATATTTCAGCCATACTTCAATTTTCTAGCCTTTTGTCTGTTAGACTTCCAATATCGTATGTAAGCCAAGAAAGATATTTTTGGAATTAATCTGAAAAATATATCTACTTTTACCTACTTCAGCATTTTGAGAAAAATGCCAAGATCTCCAGAGAGAAACCACTAGAAAAGCTGATTATGGTCTGTTCTATAGAGTGGGGGTGAGGGAAAGAAAGCTATATTTACAGATAGTGAGCACGACTTGTACATGTTGATTTATTATTTGCAGTATTTAAATTCTGGAGCAGGAGGCCTTGCTGGTGCCTACATTCATGAGAAGCATTCCCAGAGTATTAAACCTGCGTAAGTATATTTCTATACCCAGATAAAAGGGGCTGTGAAGTTTAAACAGGAAATTATCTTCCCTTTGAGTTGAGATCCGAAGAGGAGAAAGTGTGTAGATTCCAAGTCTTAGATTATGGACATGTGGTATGTATGTATGTATGTATGTATTGATGCACAAGAAATTCATCCTGGCTTGCATAAAAAATAGTGTGACCAGCAGAAGTAGGGAGGTGATTGTCCCCCAGTACTCAGCACTGGTGAGGCCGCACCTTGAGTATTGTGTCCAGTTCTGGGCACCTCAGCACAAGAGAGATACCGAGGTGCTGGAACAAGTACAGAGGAGGGCAACAAAGCTGGTGAGAGGCCTGAAGAACAAGGCTTATGAGGATGGATTGAGGGAGTTGGGATTGTTTAGTTTGAGGAAGAGGAGGCTGAGGGGAGACCTCATCACTCTCTACAACTGCTTGAAAGGGCACTGTAGAGAGATTGGTGCTGGTCTCTTCTCACGGGCAATGAGCGACAGGACAAGAGGGAATGGCTGCAAGCTGCAGCAGGGTAGGTTTAGGCTGGACATTAGGAAAAAATTTTTCACGGAGAGAGTGGTCAGTCAGTGGAATCAGCTGCCCAGGGAGGTGGTGGAGTCACCCTCCCTGACTGTGTTTAAGAGCAGATTAGATGTGGTGTTGAGGGATCTAGTGTAGGGGAGAACTTGTAGAGTAGGGCTGATGGTTGGACTTGATGATCCCAGGGGTCTCTTCCAACCTAAATGATTCTATGATTCTATGATTCCCTGCTTCAAAAGCAGCTCTTTGGGCTAATGTTTGTTACTGACATATTGCATCAATGAAAAGAGCAGTACAAATTTAGATAATTTGCTTACCTGACTTTTTACCTTAGATGGGATGTTTTAGATTAATTTTAGTAATTTTTGAACTTGTTAATGGACACATCCACCTCTTAAATGCATTTCCTCCTTGAAGTCTGCTATCAATTTGAAACTAAATATAGTCATTAAAGAGAATGCTTATAATATTAAAAACAAGCAACGTAAATCATGCCTATGAGACGGTTTAATGTACAGAGAATATTTAACATCTTCCCTTAAAAATGGATATTTTTTTTTTTAAATCATTGAAGTCTTTGGTGGGTGAACAAAATCAAAGACAATTTCAACTCTGTGTCTAATAGCTCATTAATACTGGCATGTTTTCATTAAAATTATATCCACTGGTAAAGCTAGGAAGAATTACATGGAGATCTGTGTTCTCAAAGACTGTATAATCCATGAAAAGCTGTGCTATCAACGGAGGTTAGCTGCATTAAAAAAAAAACCAACAAAAAACCCCTCTTATTTAAAACATTATATTACTGTACTCTATGTGTGTATATTAAGAACAGGAGGATTAATACTTTTAAAACACTGACAAATGTAAATATTTATTTCTGGCTATAATGCTTGGAGAAATTGCTGGCACTTACTTTTATTTTAGCTTGAAGAGAGCAGACTAAATCAGGTTTCTGAGAGAAATAATATTATAATAAGCAGCTTCGCTGCACTATGTGCTGGGTTCAGACTGTCTAGACTCCCAGGAGATAACAAAATAACGCTGATAAGTTCTTCTCAGTCACCCATATCAGAAAACTCATTAGGATGACATATGACCCGTCGTGAGCTGATTCGATTCTCACATGTGAACACTGGCAAAATATTCTGAATATCTGGGTAGGACTTCTGGAAAGTTGTTATCTATCTTTTTCCCCCTGCTTCCCTCTTAGCCAGGCACAGGCACTGCTCCTATGGACAAACCTGTGGGCCCTGCCTGTGGGGAGCTGGGAAGACTGGTGAGACCACATCTGGAATAATGTGTCCAGTTCTTGGCCCCGCTGTTCAAAAGGAACAGGGAACTGCTTGAGGGAGTCCAGGGCAGGGCTACCAAGATGATGGAGTGGAGCATCTCCCATATGAGGAAAGGCTGAGGGAGCTGGGTCTCTTTAGCTTGGAGGAGACTGAGGGGTGACCTTATTAATGTTTATAAATATGTAAAAGGTGAGTGTCAGGAGGATGGAGGACAAGGGGCAATGGGTGCAAGCTGGAACTGAAACACAGGAGGTTCCACTTAAATATGAGGAAAAACTTCTTCACTGTGAGGGTGACTGAACAGTGGATGCCCAGGGAGGTGGTGGAGTCTCCTTCTCTGGAGACATTCAAAACTTGCCTAGTCACGTTCCTGAGTGATCTGATCTAGGTGTTCCTGCTCTGGCAGGGGGATTGGACTAGATGATCTTTCAAGGTCCCTTCCAATCCCTGATATTCTGTGATTCTGTGAAGATGCTGAGCAGTGAAAAAAATTGTGAGCCAGCCAGAAACCACGGAATAGCAATAGGAGGAGTGAATAAAATCTCAAGGACTTTGAGTCTTTTGTCATATTTGATGAAATTTTGAAACTTCTGTGAGGGTACTAGCTTGGTATTGTAGACAAGAGCTTAAATGATTTTTTCCTGAACCAGCTTTTTCAGACATAGTCATTAACTTGTATACTGAATCCGGATACTGAATATCTTAAGTACAATTGTGTATATGAAATAAGCTTTTTCAGCCTGGGGCCCAATTAAGGGTATAATTCCAAACTTCCTGCATAGACCCTTTGCATTATTTAATCATAGTTATTTCATATTTCCCGAGATTTGATAATCACTCATCAAATTGTTTGTAGTTAATATGCCCTGGTTGCATTACTTTTCTTTCTTTTCCGCATCAACCAGCCATTTCAGGTCTCCAAATAAGGCAGTGAGACAAAGGAGAATTTGTCTATGTCAAAGTATTCAATTTTATAGCTGATTTAAATGCAGAGCAATTTGCTGTATGTTGTACAATCAAATAGAGTGGAATTTAACTGCTCTGGAAGTTGCAGGTTTTATGTTGTATCTAAAAAGTCTCTGGCTGTCATCTGAATCAAGGATGACACCCAGTGGCCAGACAGCTTCATTCAAAACCAGAAGTACCAAACGCTGAGTTTCTTTGCATCTCAGTACACACGTAAGCGGGGAGTTAAATTCCAATCCAGCTGGTATCTTTTTGTCATTTAAATTGTCTGAAATACTGTTTTTAAGTCCTGGCCGATATTATGCAAGTCACTTTAGCCACCTACATACATTTCTTTAATTTGCCTTATCCTTCATATTTTCTGCAAGCTGTTGACTAGGTAGTCATTTTTATATTGAAATAATGCATTGTATTTTACTATTAAAAAATGTATGTTCTGACCATAATTCAGAGAGGCAGACCCAGAATGTTTGCCAGGTTTCTTTGCCTGTTACTGACTGAGGCTGGGGCGAAAAGGACTTACTGAAAATTAAACAGCTCAATCCAACATTTTAATTTAAAACCCCTCAAGTCCAGGTATCACCCATCACCATGGTATTTAGGTATTTTATTTCAACTTCTCTTAATTTCATGAGTATGTTATTTTTCTATGCCCAGTCTTGTGACACAAGTGCGTAGAAAGAGCAGCGTAAACAAACAAGGGCTCAAATTGTAGCTATGCCTGGTTTCGGACACTGGTTCCCCTCCAGCTGCTTCATCCAGAGCTTGCTTGCTCCCTGGCCAACAAAACAATTATTTGCCACTGCTTTCTTCTAAAATTCAACACAAGAAAGAGTTATTAATTTACTTAATAGCCTTACCACCAGCAGCGCAGGTCATGCTGGAATTGCTTTCTGCTTGGAGTTTGTAGACCGAGGTTGTGGCAGCATAACTGCCGACCTACCTGCCCCCAAACCAGTGTTATTCAGTAATACCATGTCTCATCCCAGCAAACAAAAGGCAACACCAATCCCACTTCTCTTCTTTATGGGTGTGCAAGTTTCCCACAGGAGTTTTTTACAAGCTGGTAATTCACCAACTTGGAAAAGGATTTATGCCTGAAAGCAAAGTTTGATCCTTAGATCCCATGGAAGGCTAGAAGAAGGCTAGAAGATGGAGAAAATTCGCGATTACAGACTTGTGTATCCCCTTCCTTTGTGTCACTGCAAACACGATCCCTCACTCCCTGGCTTAGCTAGTGACAGTTCTCTAATTCACTGCTCAGGACATGGGTCTAAAAGTTACATGTTGTAACTATCCTAATTAACACCTGGACCAAGTATGTTGGGTAGCCCTTTGCTAGTCCTCTAGCGTTCTTCCTAGAGCAGTAAAACTGAATCAATCTGACAGATATGGGCCTGATATATCCCTGTTCTCTCATGATCTCACCTCCTTTGAAGTCTCTTTTAATACTCGAATAGCTTTTTTAATACCTGCTCTATATATCTCAACGCAATATATTCTTGGCTAATTGTGCTAGAGTGATTTCTCTATGGGAAGGTTTGAAATAAAAAAAAAGACCTGGACAGGGCAGAGTTATGAAAGACTATTGAAACTGCTGGGCCAGTGCAGGCTGGTCCTGTGCCACAAGTTTTCCACATTTATGCGTTTATGTTGCAGAGGGGAGATTTCCAAGACACAGCAAGCACTAAGGTGACCTACTAATACTGAATTTTTGTTTGACTAGCTTGTTGGACTCCAGGAAATGTTTTTATTTTGTTTTGGTTTGTTTTTCCTTTTTTCTTCCCCTGTTCCTCAATTTTTCCATTTATAAAAAGAAGGATAACTAAAATCTACCAAGCATGTTAGCTACAATGAAATGCGAATGTTTGTGAGCAGCTGTGCTAGAAGGTACATGAGAACATTTTAGGTATATTTTAGGCTGGACATTAGGAAAAAATTCCTCAAAGGGTCAGTCACTGGAATGGGCTGCCCAGGGAGGTGGTGGAGTCACCATCCCTGACTGTGTTTCAGAGTCCATGAGATGTGGTGTTGAGGGATATGATGTAGGGGAGAACTTTGTAGACTAGGGCTGATGGTTGGACTCGATGATCCCAAGGGTCTCTTCCAACCTAAATGATTCTAAGTCAGGTGTTCACAGCAGAGTATCAGCAGCCGTAACTGTGCAGTGAGTGCTCTGCATCCAGCTGGCATGAGGGACAGGAGGGGACAAACTTGCAGAGTCCTAAGATAGCAGAAGGAAAAAAAGAAGTCCTAGTCAAATCTCTGTAAGAAAAAGTAAGGCACAATTTAAAAGGATGAAAGGGAAATAAATGTATGTAAAGCAGCCAGGAGAATAATAATAAGCCTTGGCAGAGGATTAAATGAATATTGTACACAGTCTAGTGTTTAAAATGAAAGGATTTATCACAACTTAACTTTAGCACAGGCTGGCTGCAGGTAGAGTTTAAAAATAAAAAATTCGTGTGATGTGAAGAAATGCTGTGTGTGCAGGAAGCAACTGATGTCCAAAGAGCTTGGCAGCTTTTACTATAGGATTAAAAAA